>CAKNXH010040115.1:0-16458 GCA_932178445.1 Andricus quercusramuli
AGTTCAATATTCCAGCAATATTCCTGCAACATTGCGTGTTATGTGGGAAATCTTATATACAAAAAAATTATGCAAGTTTAAAAAATAAGGCAATGAAAAAAATTATATTTAATAATCTCGTGCGATTTGAAATTCTGTTTCTTGAAATGATTACTTTTTACAATTAAAATGTGTGTGAAGAAGTGATTGTGAAATTACCATAACTCTACCGTGTGAACGGTACTTTTGTACATTAAAACTTGTCATGTACACTGTTAGAAATATGTTGAAAATTCAACCACTTTTCAACCACTTTTGTGGTTGAAATCTCGTTCATCCACGAAATTGAAATAAAATTCATTCAAATGTAGTTGAAAATTCAACCAGACGTTTGCACATACACAATGTCTGCTCGCAAGGAGTTATTTCGTACGTTTGTGTCGTGAGATCTATGAAATCAATAAAGGACATAATATTCAGAAAAAGGAGCAGCTTTAAAGAAGAAAAACCGAAGGTACGATAGAATAATATTATCATAATGGAATATTTCATTCACACCATTGGTACTAACTGCTGCATGCATTTTTAGGTTATGTTTACAAAAACGAGTGTTGAAAAGTTTGTCTAATTGGACGTGTAACTCATTATGGTAATATAATTGCAACGTACCTTTTGTTTTTCTTCTTCGAAGCTGCTTATTTTCCTAAATATTATATGCATTTTGTTAATCTCATGGATCACACGAGACAAACGTACGAAATAACTCACTGATGATTACTTATCAGAATTCTTCCGGTACAGTTAATGAATTTCAAAGCACAGTATTTTCCAGGAATCTTAATGGGTTTTATTCTAGATTTTTGAAAAATTATAATCTCTTTGAAATTCACTAACTGTGCCAGATAAAATTTTTTTCTCGTTTCTGAAATTTCAATTACATGTTGTTGAAATTTCAACTGCATGGTTGAAATTTCAACCACTGCATGGTTGAAATTTCAACAACGGTAATTGTATAAAACTTCAACCACATGTGGTTGAAAATTCAACCAGATATTTCTAACAGTGTATTTTATAGTATGAGAATTTGAATAAAAGTATAATTTAATCCAAATCCGCCTTTTTCATGTAATAGATTAAGGGTAGGTAGATGAGTGAGTAAAAAGATATATGTTTGAGAATAATCAACTTTATTCAGGAAAACCTTAATATTAATACAAAGATACTTACAAACTAGACTTATCTATTCAACTATTGTGAGAGTCGTCAAAACCTAACCATTTTACAAGCAGCTCATTTCCACGTTTTTTCAGTACTTTTTCCACAAGATAAATGTCTGAATGTCTAACTTTGCCACGTTCTTGTTCATAAAAACTACCTGCAATAGCTTTATCTCGATAATCTTCAAGCATATGCGTCACTGGTTCAGTATTCTTAACATGACTTATGGTAAATATTTCAGTTGTCCAATTCGGTGTGTAGCTTTTCTCAAAAACATGCTTAAATTTACTTACACGAACTTTATCTCCAACTTTAAATTTAGCTTTCTCAACTGCTTGTTTCACATTGAAATTTTTGTATACACTGAACAACAATTTTTTCTCATTTAGTTTAGCAACATCTTTTGGTTTCATTCTAATAGTCTGATGTTTGGTATCGTTGTAAGAAAAAATTAAATCTTTCAAAATATCTATCCACTTATACTTACCCTGCAAGCTAAATTGCATCCACATTTTATTCTTAAAGGTACGATTAAATCGCTCGCAAATTGATGCTTTCAAATTACTAAATGTCGAGTACAAATTTATCTTATATCGCTTCATAAGCTTCTCAAAATGCGAGTTGTAAAATTCTTTACCTCTATCAACATTTAAATTTCTTGGTACGCGTCCTTTATCAAGTACAGATTTCATGGCTGCAGCTACATCTTCACCCTTCTTGGATTTAACGGGAACAGCCCAAGCAAATTTTGAAAATATGTCAATTACAGTTAAGATGTACTTGTATCCTTTGTTTACTCTCTCTTACGGTTGCATTTCAACAAGATCAGCTTGCCAGGTCTCATCAATTCCACGGATGTCCAAATGTCGACGTGGGTAATTCCTTCTAGCTGGCTTGTGCAGCTCCTTCACCAACTGCTGCTTCTCAACGTCCATTTTTGAGTGCATTCAGTCTGTTGTCTACTTGACTAATGAGCTCTGAATTTCGATACACCAGTTTTTGAATTGATTCAGCATCAATTTTCGCATTTTTGAAAAGTTTATCTGTGGAATTTTCCAAAGTCTCAATCATCATATTATTATTGACTACTTCAGCTCGCTAGGAAGCTATAACATCGTAGATAGTTTGAAGTTCACGCTGTATCATATGCTGCACCATATTCAGATTAACAGCATCATTCTGCTCTTGTGCATCAGCCACTTTACACAGCCCTTTATTATTCATGTCATAATCTCCTTCAGATGTGACTTTGAAGCCAATTCCAGGAGGACCACGACTTGTACTCCCTGCTCGCTTGGAATGACGCCCGAATACATCGATGCTCATCTTGTAAATGATTAAAATCTGGGCAAAACACTCATTAATATATAAATCCAGCTTCTCGCAGCTCTTCAATAATTGATATAATTTCGTTTGTGTGACTTGGATTTCCAGCTGCTTGAGACGCTAGCAGTAAGCGTAATCGATCTACCAATTTATTCGGGTCATCCCAGTAAATGTAGTCCATCAGACTACCCTGTCTAGCAATCATGTGTTGCGGGATCATACCTTTACCTGATAATGATTTTCGGCTTTTACTTCGCCTATTTGTATTTTTTGATGGAGATGTGGGAATCAATTTATTCATAAAATTTTTATATTTAAAGGATTGACCGTCACGAATTTCGCCATCTGGTTTATAATTCTTTTTATACGCGTTTGTTGCAATGATAATTTGCCTATAATTTTCATGATCATTGGGGGTTATAGAGGACTCTTCGGGAACTTTTTTAAATAAAAGTTCAAGCAAGCCTTTACTTTTGGGAAAATTCAAATTACCCACATGAATATAGTTCTGACTGAAACTTATCGGAGAGTCTCCAATTCTTAATCTATCTCTCTTTAATTTTCTCACTCCATACACATTATCCAGTTCTCTGCTTCTTTCACCCAACAATATGAGATATTTCTTTGCATCATCATCAACAATCCATGAAGATGTAGGCGTTTCTGAGTTATTTTCCTCTTCACTACGAGCTGATAACTCCATGTTACTGGGATCTTCAGTCTCGTCTGCTTCTTCCTCGTCATTAAATGATTTATATGACAAATCATCATCATCAATACTTTCTTCTACTTTACTCTTTGCTTCCCCTTCTTCTTCTTTACTTTTGATTGGCTCAACTTTTTTTTCTTTCATATTCTTGAGACCACCAACAATTTTCTCGAGTGGATTAACAATGGGCTTAAAAGTGTCACTTAATGTTCGTTCAACTGTTTCTTTACCCAACTTTATTAACCTATGCTTCCGTCGAACTGATTCACTAGCTTTAGCAATTTGATGTAAAATATTTTTTTCGCTTTTGGAAATTTTCCTGACGTGAAGACATGTTGATACATCAACGTCTAAGGTGCGACTGTTTCTGTATTAATCACAGCGTATGTATATATTACTTTTCCAGATTTATGAAACAATCAAAACCTTTCCTATATCTACCTTGTTTGAGATTTCTATCCTTATCAATTACAACAAATCCATACTTATTACTATTCCAGCAAGCTAAACACATATGTTTAAATTTAGAATAAGTCATATCAGTATTCACATGATCATCATAAATATGCTTTGGATTCATTTCATCTTGTTTAAATAACACAAGTAAATTAACATTATCGCGTACAAGATGTTTAAGAATATGGGCATATGTCTGGCTCAAGTAAAAACAGTCAACATATTTGTGCCTCGCTCGCAAGTTTGAGCGCGCCTAGGGCGCGCGACTGTTGGATCTCGCGCTTCGCGCTCCATCATATATTTATCTCGCGCTTCGCGCTCGATTATGTATACACCTCGCGCTACGCGCTCGGACGTATTTACATCGCGCTTTACGCTCGGTTTCTCTAGATTTTTGAAATTCGGGTTCGACTTTGATGAACTAAGAACTAAGAACTTTTCGGCGCCAGGGCCAGATAAAATCAACAACTTTTGGTGGAAGAAGTTTACTTCTATGCACCAACATCTAGCTCGTATATTTACTACTTTGTTAAACGGAGAACAACCCGTCCCGCAGTGGCTAGTGGAAGGACGCACGGTATTGATCCCTAAGGCCGGAGATTTGTCATGTCCAAAGAACTACAGGCCCATAGCCATCTTCTTCAAATATTATAAAATTATCAAAACTTCTACATGTGAAGTGATTGTTAAATTTGTTTTTATTTTAGAATGAAATGGAAATTTATTTACTCAAGGTTCTATCGACCTTAAGGAACACATTCTCATCCAGACACTCGCGCTTCGCGCTCGATATGTGATTTGGAAATAATTTGAACCTTGCGTTCCACGCTCGGTTCTGTGCACCGTATGATAGAAATGAAAAAGTCACGAATAAAACAAAAACTACGCATCCTATCAGAACATGATTCATAACAAATTTGTACCTCTTCTTTGGATGAACAAATTTTGTCTCTGTCATTTTTCTCGTAGCTTGTGTTATTCGTCTAAAAATTTAATTTTACTATTTCCAATGCTGTCTTTCACGAATAAAACAAAAACTACGCATCATATCAAAAAGTGAATAAGAACAAATTTGGAGATCTTTTTTGGGTGCATAATTTTGTTCCATTCATCTTTGGTCGTATCTTGCATAGTTTGACAGCAAAATTAAATTATTGATTTTTCATTATTTTTTTGTGTGATCAAAATTTGGATTTTTGATTTTTCAAAAAATTCAAAAAGTTGTTACGAAATTCGGGTGTTCAAAACGAAAAAATTTTCTCCTCTTGACTTTTTTTTTATATCGTGCGTTTTTCGGCATAAAATGTTCATTTACGTTTGTTTTTTGTAATTTTGAAAATGCTATAACTCCGGTAATTTTTTTTTTATTAAAAAAAGTCATGAGGATAAATTGTTCGAGTTTTGGAGTACTATGAATAGCCGTACATAGAATTTTTAAATTTTGAAAAAAATGGTCTCAAAAATTTTCAAAATGCGCTCACTTTTTGAATTTTGATCAAAATTAGCTGGTTAACGAACTTGTTCTTTCTTTTTAGGCCCTAAAAAGTGTGCCAAAGCACAACTCAATCTGATTATTTGTTCGAAAGTTATCGTGCCTACAGACAGACAGACAGACAGACATACTACAGACAGACACCTTGGTAAAAACCTTTTTTTCTAGCTCAGGGGGTCTCAAAACGTGGAGATTTGATGAAAACCGACCAAGTCAAATTTTACATAAAACCCATACCTTCTCATTAGAATGAGAATGTAAAAATGCTCTTATATTATCCTGCTTCTCGCAAGCCACATCATCAAATACAATGACTGAATTTGGTTCTGCTTCACTTGGCATTATAACCTCCTCATGCTCATTGAAAGGATAGTACTCAACGCCATCTACAGATTGAAGGACTTTTTCCAAAAATTCATACTTTGGTTGTTTCAGAGATTTTGAGTAGATGTAAATATTTTCGAATCTTAGTCCATTTGGATGTATCAGTAGAGCTAGCAAAGCATTTGTCTTTCCACAGTTGGAGGTCCACAAAATATTGCTCGTACGCTGTTTGGTAACAAATGTCCATGTCGTTTTTCTCTATTCCCGTTTTGAACAAGCGAATCAAAATTCTGGATAGGTAGTTTCACAGGTTGTGTTTTAAACTGCATCTTGACAAAGACTGACTGGAAAACCTATAAATATCTTGGTCATATAGGTTGAACCATCAGTCTGAAGGTATCCCTTGCATAGATTTGATCGTTCACAGAGGCAAACGAGTTAGTTGTAAACGAACCTCGAAGCAGGCAAGACGTGGAAGAGGTTTGCTCAACAAAATCATCAACAATTTGCCGTTTGAGTTGCACTTGCCTGGTTACCAGTACTGTGGACCAGGTACTAAACTGGCCAAACGATTAGCACGAGGTGATCCAGGAATCAATCCACTGGACGCTGCTTGCAAACAGCACGATATAGCCTACTCACAGAATAGAGAAAATATAGAGGCTAGAAACTCAGCTGATAGAGAACTAGCTGAAAAAGCTTGGAAAAGTGTCTTGGCTCAGGACGCAGGCCTAGGTGAAAAGGCAGCTGCTTGGGGAATAACAAACGCAATGAAGATGAAATCAATATTCGGGATGGGTCTCAGGAATAAAAAACCTACCACTACACTGAGAAAAATTGTCGCTGCAGCTAAAAAGTCCATGATTTCAACCAATAATGCGCAAACTGCCATTAAATCTGCACTCAGAGGCGCACGCGCAGCTTTAATGAAGGCTGGTGGAAAAAGAAATGTGAATAAACCTCGTATTCTACCTGTACCGGCCAAAGTAGGAGGATTTTTACCCTTTCTCATACCCGTTTTTTCGGGCCTCAGTGTTGCCGGGGCGCTAGCTGGTGGAGCTGCAGGAATATCTAAAGCTGTAAATGATGCAAATTCAGCAAAACCGCAACTTTCAGAGAGTAAACGGCATAATGAAGCGATGGAAGCCATTTCTTTAGGAGAAGGCCTTTACTTGAAGCCATATAGGGAAGGATTAGGGCTTCATCTAAAGCCGTATAAACAAGGAGCAGGACTTAAACGCAAGTCAAAAAACTCAAAGTGAAGCTACCTCATCGGGCCTTAACTGATGCAGATTTACTCGAATTCGCAAAATCTTTGAAGATTCCGCATTTTCGAGGTGTTTTCATGCGAAATGGATTACCAAAGGGTGGACCACGTAAATATGAATGTGCTATTGTCAATCTTGATGATAAGAAAGGACCAGGAACACATTGGTGTGCCTATAAAAAGATTGGTAGTAAAATAATGTATTTCGATAGCTTCGGTAATCTTCGACCACCTTCGGATCTCTTCAAGTATCTCGGTGGTGGTAGCATAAAGTATAATCACGAGAGATATCAAAATTACGATACATTCGTGTGTGGACATTTATGTTTGCAATTTCTATGCCATCAATTGAAATTTAGAAGTACGTTCAGTCTATTTAAGTGCTGAAATTTGCAATATCAAGTCAGTTGAACGCTAGCAGTCATCATGGATGATTCATTGACACAGACATTATCAGGAACTGCTCCAATCCTGGAAACTCACTATTTTCCTCCGATTGAGTTGTCTCCTCATAAAAATTACGCACTTGGACTCGTTGAATTTCTAACTTTTAATTCGATACCTAATGTAGACATTGGTCAAAATAAATTTTACGTGAGTAATGAAATAATTGAAATACCTACAGGAAGTTATGAAATAGGTGACATAAAGCGCTATCTACAGAATGTTTTAGTCAAAAAGGGTATTGAAATTCATATTAAACCAAACGATAGTACTCTAAAAAGCGAAATTTATTGCAGTCACGATGTAAATTTTGAGCTTAAAGATTCTATTGGTCAATTGCTAGGTTTCTCTCCACGCAGACTAAAAGCTAAACAAGTGTATGAATCTGATCAACCGGTATCAATCATAAAAGTGAATTCTTTGAGGGTTGAGTGTAGCATAACTACAGGTGCATACATTAATGGCCAGAAAGTACATACAATTCATGAGTTTTTTCCCTTAGTTCCACCTGGATATAAGATAGTGGAAGTACCATCTCATGTCATTTACCTGCCAGTCGCCGTGCAGTCAATATATCATATACAGCTCCGTATAGTTGATCAAGACGAACATTTGGTTAATTTTCGTGGAGAAGTTATAACAATTAGACTACACATCAAGTCTCTCTAATAATAATGGGTATTGTTTTCAACACAAAGATTGGCTTTGGTTATAATAAACCAGCACAATGCCAAAAGCTAATCAGTCGACAAATAGCAGTCAAAGGGTTAACACCTCAAAGTGCCCTTTTCCTAAAAAGTCAAGGTCTGAAGCTCAAAAGAAAAAGAAAATAAAGAGATTCAAGATTTTTTGCACCTGCATCTGTAAGTTTGTCTATCATCGTTTGATCATTTGTCATGGACGGGGAAATTTTAAATATTCAGGCACAAATCGTCTTTGATGAGTCGTTTGCACACTGTGAAATTCATGCACATCAGCCTTATGCCTCATCAACCTTCAACAACAGTGATGAAATTCGGATTGCTGTTCAAAATCAGGACCACTGTCTCTTGCCGAGCAAAAGTTCACTTCACGTGCATGGAAGAATCGTAAGAAGTGATGGAGAACCAGTGACAAACACAGTCTTAGTTTCTAATGCCATCTGTCATTTGTTTGAAGAAGCAAGATAGGAAATCAATGCAATAGAAATTGATAGAAACAAGAATGTTGGTCCCACTAGTCTCATGAAAAATTATGTATCTCTAAATCCTGGACAATCACGTTACATACAGAATACTGGTTGGCTCGAAATAAATGATAATAATCAATCATTAACGTTACCAATCAATCATTAACGTTACCTTCAGCCCTAAACTCAAATACTTTTTCAAATTTCTATAGTGGACTACGTAATTCTTCTTTGACAATACGCTCGTTATCAGTTTTGGTATTTTATATGAGGAATTAGGCGGAACAAAGTGCTCTGGAGCCAAAGGCTCTGTGAAGATCATGCAATTCTGCAGGATATTCTAAGTTTACCTCCAAAATGTAACCTATTGGTGAATCGTCTGGAATACTTTGTACATTGATATCTTGATCAAGTACCCATTCGAAACCACCAAAAGGTAAACATTCGCTCATTGCTGCGCCATACTGGTTGTTGATATCAAAATATGAGATATATGATTCAGGTTCGCTTGGATTAAAATCTGATCTCATGAATCGGTTATTCGCTTTGGCATATCTGTTTGAGCACTGCGATACACCACCACGAATACCCCTCTCAATTAGAAGAATCATTTCAGGATCTGTTAATAATTCAAGTTCAATTCCAATTAATTTGAGCATCGCATCAAAAGCACGTCCTGGAGCTGTATAGTAATGTAAGGGATCGAGATTGTAGGTTGAAAAGCAATTTTTTCTGAAATTTTCAAAAATATCAGCCAAAAGTAAAACGTCGGTTTTCAAGTATAAATCAGAGTATTCTCCCAAAGTTTGTATATGGAACGTTTCCCAAACATTGCATGCATGTTGGTAATCTTCATCGGAAATTTCATCATTATTTAATTTTGAATAAAATGCGCTTTTAGGTGGTAACTGATGGTCATTTAATTTTTCCCAATCATTAATATAGTCGTGAGGAAATACTCCTTTTCTGACTAATAATTGAAATTCTCCCGGATTATTGCAATGCTTGAGAGTAATTTTTTTATCATCATTTGCCAGATAAGAAGATAATTTTTCAAGGCTACTTGGCATGAAACGAAACGAATCTATAAACCGAAGATTTACTTTTGTACCGGCAACGTATTTCGTGAACGAGATGTATTTCTCTTTGTTGATGGGTAATAATTTAACCTCACCCTCAAACTGTTTAGCTAATGCTTTGATGAAAAAATGTGAATCATATCCTGACAAATTATGGAAAACTACTGGTACAGTGTGTGAGTCCTTGTAATTCACATTGCAGCCCTGATGACTTGCACCACGAAACTTACCTGTAAAGTGACAATGGTCGTGATGCCCTACGTCATCCTGTTGAAATGGTTGTTCGCGAATGTGACAGTTTTGAGCAGACCTAAACTCTGCTTCTTGCTCTGGACAGAGTTTCTCCATTGGTACAATGCATGTTAATTCAGAATCAATATTTTCAGCAATTTCTTTTAATTCATTTACGAACCACTCTATACAATCTTTCCCACGATAAATTTGAAATTTTGAACGAGAGTCATGAAAGCTGCAATGTAAATATAATGCAACACTGTATGGAACATGCTTTTGATACGGCCCTATATTGAAAGGATTTTCAGCAACTTCCATTAATAGACATTCAATGTCGGCATAAACGGAGAATGGAACCTTCTCTTTGAACCTGTAATTTCAGAATTTCAAAAATCTTTCTTTTTCATTTGGTAAAATCATTCTACATTGATTCGCATTTTCACAATCCAATTTGTGATTCTGTAATGATTTTTCTAATTTGAAGTGACATAGGCACCTGTCACACAAAAATGCACGATGATCATTTTTTGAAAACTGAGATCTCACGAGTCGGGATATGTTTTTAATCAAAGCGAAGTGATAAATTGGATTACTGTCTTTTGATTCGCTTTCATTGAAACATTCAGTGTTAAGATTTGTATTTTCAATCAACAAAAGGTGTATTGTAGGACGACTAGATTTTTCTTTGCTTATATAGAGCGGTACAATTTCACCTTTTTTCTATTTGTTATCATCTTCTACGCCGTACACATTTATGCACAACTCATTCATTTTTTCAAATTTTGGAATATCTTCAAGAGTTATGGGAAACGAGATTCCTTCATGTTTCAGTTCTGAGTTATAATGTGGGTAAGAATCGACTCGATTTCTGTGAATGGCAGCAGGGCAAAGAGATGCCATTATCGACCACAGAAAACAATAAACATCATTATTCTGAATATTTATAACAGCCTTTTTATCTCTTATATATTTTGGCAAATCAATGAATGTCGATATACCTGAATTTATGGGTAAATATTTATTAAAATTTACTATCAGGTTTATAATTTCACTAAGTGTCCATCCTGAATCCGTTTCCTGTAATTCTTCTACTTTTACTAAAATTTGGCCTAATTTGTTTAATTGCAATTTTAATATTGTTGCCGTTCGTACAACATTTTGAAAATTTGCTATTTTTTGGATTTCGACTTTTCCCATTTTTTTACCCAAAAACGCAACATTTGCAATTCTTGCAGGAATTTTATGAGTGGAATTGCAAAAAATGCAGCATTAATTAAAAAAACGATGATGTGCGTTATGCTTGCAGATTTGCAAATCATATAATAGTCTCTTTTCAATGGAAAGAAGCAGAAATAACATTTTGCAAAACCTTCGGTATTTTCGCTGGGGAGTCATAAACAAAATAATAATTTGTTTATAATTAATAATGTTGCCAAGTAGTAAACGGTTGGCAAATCTAATATGTGACGTGCGCCGAAGAAAGGGGGCTTACTCTGGAAAACGAGATTTTTCAGGACGAGCGGTCGAAGTCGACCCGATAGACACGACTTTTAGAAGAGACGGAAGACCACGAAATCTTTCCTCTCCGCTTGCCACTACATTCTCACGTATATAGCGGCGTTGCTCACGGACGGGGTAAAGATGAAACGCGGAGATGTAGTGGTGAGTGGTGGGAGGTATTTCACGGGATCTCGAGCTCTCGAGCGAAAGCACGATTTCTCGGGTACCTATCAACTCAATTATTAGCAATAATAACGCTCGGAAATTTTTTTCGATAGTTTCATTAAAAAGAGCAACTCAAAACCTATCGAAAGGTGTAAAAACCTCGATTTCGATTTTTCCAGAGTAAGCCCCCTTTCTTCGGCGCACGTCACATATGATGTTAGTACTTAGTTAATTATTACTCAGTACGATTTGCAAAATGTTTGTAATTTTTGGCTAGTTTATAAAAGTAACTAATTTGTTTAATTGAAATTTAAATATTATTGCCGGTCGAGCAACGTTTTGCAAATTTGATAATTTTCAAATCTCAACATTTCCAACATTTGCTACCCAAAAACGCAACCTTCGCAATTTTCGCTGGAATTTTGGGAGTCCAATTGCAAAAAATTTAACAATAATTTAAAAAACGATAATTTGCGTCATGTATTTAGTTTTAAAAATCATATAATAGTCTCTTTTCAATGAAAAAAAGCAGAAAGAACATTTTGCAAAACCTTCGGTATTTTCGCTGGGGAGTGATTAACAAAATAATAATTTGTTTATAATTAATAATTTTGCCAAGTTGTAAACAGTTTGCAAATGTTGTATAACGTTGGTAATGAGTTGTTTATCACTCAGTACTATTTGCAAAATGGTTGTAATTTTTGGCTATTTCACAAAAGTAGCTAATTTGTTTAATTGCAATTTTAATATTATTGCCGGCCGAGCAACGTTTTGCAAATTTGATACTTTCCCAATCTCGACATTTCTAACATTTGCTACCCAAAAACACAACCTTCGCAATTTTCGCTGGAATTTTAGGAGTCGGATTGCAAAAACTTTAACAATAATTCAAGAAACGATAATTTGGATTATTTCTTTAGTTTTGCAAATCATATAATAGCCTCTTCTTAATGAAAAAAGCAGAAACAACATCTTGCAAAACCTTCGTTATTTTCGCTGGGGAGTGATTAACAAAATAATAATTTGTTTATAATTAATAATGTTGCCGTATCACGAACGTTTTGCAAATTTAATACAAGATAGAAACTGAATTTATAATTACTCACTCAAGTTTGCAAAAAGTTTTGAATTTTCGTGAAGCAATGGGGAGCAAATGTTGCAAATTGATTTTTTTAAACGAATTGCCGACCCGATCACGTTTTGCAAAATGTTATTTTATGTTCAACATATAAAAAAACTACCATAGAATTTTTTTGAAGACCTTCCGAATTTTTGTTAATTGACTCGATTTTTATGTCTAATTCCACTGGTCTATGAACCGTATGTAGAACTCTTGTCCTCCGGGGTTTTAAAGTAAAAGGGCATAGTGCAATATGCTTTAACCACAGTGATACGGGACTTGAATGGACCAGCCCTTCAAGACAATATTAATAATAATAATAATAATAATAGAAATTCTTCTGGATAAATATTCTGGAAAAATAGGAATTCGTCTGAAAAAAATGATTGATGAAAATCGGTTAATATTTGCTGTAATAATGGAAATGGGGATGTGGGAGTAGGGATGTGGCGACCCCATCGCCCGAGAGCTCCTGCTCTTGCAGTCAGCCGCGTTGCTTTGGGCTAACTCCCCAATGCAACGAATTATGCGGTTACGACACAAGTATCGCGCAGTGCCACCCACAATAGGCCTCTCTCGGATGGAGGCCATGGTTCATTTAGGAGTGGCAATAGGAACGAACCGAGGCGACGACCAGGCAATGACCCCGGACAAACGCGAGAACATCGATTTAAATGGTCGGACCAACTCAGGAGGGACCTTCTTACCTGTTGGCAAAGAAGCTCACCGGCGCGGAGAGGATTCATGAAGAGGTTTCATGACCGTTGGGGCAATATGCACCCGGAATATGCTCATAAAACGCCTCAGTATTTGAGAGATCAGGTATCCTTCTTGCGAAAAAACGGATATGAAGCTGTTTATCAACAGGAAGAGGAGCATCATCCTCCAGCGAACATTCCACCCGTTCCAGCAAGACCACCTTTGCAGATAGCCGATAATGTCAACATGAGAAGTAGGAGATCTATCCACCAAAAAGTCTTCCTCAGGATGGACAAATTAGCTGAAGCTAATACTGCTCTCCGTGATTTGTTCCCCGAAGATGTTAGTCTCTGGAATCTGAACTGTGTAGTTTACGAGAAGGCGGTCTCCCTGCTTAGCGACGATAAAAGTAACGAAACTTCGGTACGTCTGAGTAAGACACGCGAGCGTATTGCACAGCTTCAGTTCAAAATTGAAACGGCGAGACGGCATGCATCAAATGTTCAGTGCGTGATTAGCTACATAACAACAAATAAAAAGTTCACTCCAAAAGTTAGGGCACTTGCTCGAAACTTGAGGAAAGCAAATCACACGCGGAACAAGTGTAAACTGTCGACCATCAAGCAGCACTGGACGCAAAAAGTAAGATCTCTTTCAACAGCGAAACAGCGCCTTGAACGACGAGTTAAGTGGATTCAGGAAAATTCCACCTTTTTTATTAATCTTTCCCGTCTGTTCAATAAAGCGTCATGTGTAGTTAAAAATCCGCCTAGTCGAGAAGAGATTCAAATCTTCTGGGAGCAAGTATATGGAGATACTTATCAGCTAAATGAAGACGCTTCCGATATATCACTCTTTCGTAACTTTTGCCAAAGGCAAAGGTTACAAGATCCAGAGGAAGAGAGTCCACTAATTACTGCTGAAGAAGTGAAGAAAGTTATCGCTAGAACTAAGAACTTTTCGGCGCCAGGGCCAGATAAAATCAACAACTTTTGGTGGAAGAAGTTTACTTCTATGCACCAACATCTAGCTCGTATATTTACTACTTTGTTAAACGGAGAACAACCCGTCCCGCAGTGGCTAGTGGAAGGACGCACGGTATTGATCCCTAAGGCCGGAGATTTGTCATGTCCAAAGAACTACAGGCCCATAGCTTGTTTAAACACCAGCTACAAGCTATTCACTGGCATCCTCAAAGAGAGGATATTGACATCTATCGAGCCGGTATGGAGTGCAATAGTTGAACAACGTGGATGCAAGAGAGGGCTGGCAGGTTGCAGGGAGAACCTCTTAATAGACAGGTGTATTACCCAGGACTCGATCAGGTATCGACGCAATCTGTCCATGGCTTGGATTGATTACCGTAAGGCATTCGATAACACGAACCATGAGCTTCTTATCAAGCTCCTTGAGTGCATGGAGGTGCATCCAAAAATAGTGAGATGCATAAAAGAGCTTATGCTCTTGTGGCGGACAAGATTTGTCATAACATCTGACAAAAGACAAGTGACTACAAGCTTTGTCACATATAAGAGGGGGGTCTTTCAAGGAGACTCTCTAAGTCCGATACTTTTCTGCATTTCCCTCTTGCCTCTATCTATTGTGCTCCGAGGCAAAAGCTCTGGATACCTATGTGGCCCGCCGAACAGAAGAGAATATAAGGTCAACCACCTTTTATACATGGACGACCTTAAACTCTTTGCTTCCTCAAAAAAGGACCTTAACATCCTTGTAGATGCGGTAAATAGGTATTCTAAAGCGATTGGCATGAGCTTCGGACTGGACAAGTGTGCCTGCGTCCACCTACACCAAGGAAGACTAGAAACTACATCATCCAGTGACGATCAGGATGTTCAACTCATAGGCGGAAATACCATTCAACATCTTGGTATTGGAGAAACATATACATATCTTGGAATACCGCAAGCGGAAACCCAAAATGTGCATAACTTGAAAACGGCCCTTGGAAAAAGGTATCGCCAAATTTTCAGAAAAATTTGGGCTGCCGAATTATCTGGAAAGAATAAGATCCAGGCGACCAATATGCTGGCCGTTCCTATACTGCTCTACACGTTTGGTGCAGTAAAATGGAACGTCGATGAGTTAAAACAACTTGATCGAAGCACACGCAAGATGATGACAATTCAACGAAGTCTTCATCCTAGATCTTCCGTACCTCGAATATATCTCCCTCGCGATAAAGGAGGTAGAGGATTGCTAAGCTTAGAGTGTCTTCATCGAAGAACGGTTCTGGCTACAGCCTGTTTAGTTCTAAAAAGCACGGATTCCCTTATGCGACTCGTACATCAACATGAAGTCGCCAATGCTGCGGTGTTTCTATACCATGCAGCAGATAGGGCCGCAGAGGAGCTTGACCTCCCATTTGATTTCAGCGACATTACACATGGCCTAGCATCACTAACACCTCTGGTGCTCAAAAGTCGTATACAGGAAGCAGAGCATACGCTTCTACTAAGAGAACATGCTGAGAAACCCCTCCATGGTAAGTTCTACGGCATCCTACGTAGAGAAGAGCTCTCGATGGGTCTGACCAACATGTTTCTCAAGTCTGCTGGATTGAGATCGGAGACCGAGGGATTTCTTTTTGCCTGTCAAGACGGCGTCATAGACACCTTAGTTTACCGCGAGCGCATAATGAATATACCTGTACGCGATACCAACTGCCGAGCGTGCAAGCTAGAGCCCGAAACACTTGGACATGTTCTCAGTGGATGCTCTAAATATGCACGCTGCGCGTACATAGAGAGACACAATGCAGCTCTGAAAGTGATATATTACCATCTTAGGCATTTCTATGGTGTTGATCTATTGCCTGTCTTGCCATACGCCCAGGGGGAACTCGAGTCAGTTGTGGAGAATGATCAGTGTAAGATCTACTGGAATTTCTCATTCTCCACCACTCAACGTATCAGTGCTACGAAGCCTGACATTGTCCTCCAAGATCTGAAGAACAAGATCATTTACGTGATTGAATTCTCGGCACCAGCCGATGGTAATATCACGGCAAAGGAGGGAGAAAAACAGGCGAAATATCAAGCACTTCTTTTCGAGCTGAGTAAGCTGTACCAAGGCTACAAAGTCCATCTTATAATTCTCATAATCGGCTGCCTTGGAGGTATGAAAGCTTCATTTATTAGCCAACTCAACAAGATTCCGGCTTGCCAGCGTCAGGCTCATTTCATCGCGAACCGGATGCAAAAGGCTGTTCTCCTGGGATCACTCCATCTGGTCCGTCAACACTGTTCCTCTTAAATTCT
>CAKNXH010040116.1:0-30484 GCA_932178445.1 Andricus quercusramuli
CATTCTAAAAAAGTTTCAAATTGAATAAGCGAAAACTGAAGCATCCCAAATCCATTTTCAGAAGACTAATTGAACCAATCTCTAGAAAAACCACCTACTAAATTTAGCAATTTGTTGGGCAAGTTTACCAAAGAAACTTGTAACATTGTGTTTGTTAAAACTAAACAATACATGTTTTAAGTTGTGCAAACATTTTGAATCCCATCACATGTCCCTTTTGGTTTGGAAAAAGACACTTTGAAAAAGTTCTTCATTGAGTCAGCGAAAACTGAAGCATCCCAATTTCATTTTTGGTAGACCAATTTAACCGTTCCCTAGAAAACCTAACTGCTAAGTTTGCCGAAGAAACTTCTAAAAATGTGTTTGTACAAACTAAACAATACATGTTTTAGATTTTGCAAACATTTAAAAACCCATCCATTTTTAGGTTTATCATCCATTATGTTCAAAATATTTGCACAATCTAAAACATGTATTGTTTAGTTTATACAAACACATTTTCAAAACTTTGTTTGGCAAACTTGCCAAACAAATTGCCAAACTTACGTAGGTGGTTTTTCTAGCCTTCTCAAAATGGATTTGGGTTGCATTAGTTTTCGCTGATTCAATGAGAAACTCTTTCAAAGTGTCTTTTTACAAACCAAAAGGGACATGTGATGGGATTTAAAATGTTTGCACAATCTGAAACATGTATTGTTTAGTTTTAACAAACACATTGTTACAAGTTTCTTTTGCAAACTTGCCAAACAAATTGCCAAACTTAGTAGGTTGTTTTCCTAAAGAATGAAAAAAACTTTTTCAAATGTCTTTTTACAAACGAAAAGTGTCATGTGATTGGTTTTTGAATGTTCGCACAGTCTAAAGCATATATTGTTTAGTTTGTTTAAATACATTTTTGAAAGTTTCTTTGGCAAACTTGCTAACTTGGTAGGTGGTTTTTCGAGAGATTGGTTCAATTAGTCTTCTGAAAATGGATTTGGGTTGTTTTAATTTCGGTGATTTAATTAGAACAATTTTCAAAATGTCTTTTCACAAACTAAAAAGGACATGTGATGAGGTTTAAAATGTTTGTACAATCTGAAACATGTATTGCTCAGTTTGTACAAACACATTTTTAAAAGTTTCTAGGCAAACTTGCCCAACAAATTGCCAAACTTTGTAGGTGATGTTTCTAGAGAACGGTTCAATTTGTGTTTTGAAAATGGATTCGGGTTTCTTCACTTTTCGCTTATTCAATTTCAATTCAAATCCATTTTTAGAAGACCATTTTAACCGTTCCCTAGAAAACCTACCTACTAACTTTGCAAAAGAAACTTAAAAAAATGTATTTTGTACAAACTAAACAATACATGTTTCAGATTTTGCAAACATTTAAAAACCCATCACATATCCCTTTCGATTTGTAAAAAGACATTTTGAAGAGGTTTCTAATTGAATCAGCGAAAAGTAAAGCAACCCAAATCCATTTTCAAAAGACAAATTGAACCGTTCTCTAGAAAAATCACCTACTAAGTTTGGCAGTTTGGCAAGATTGCCAAGAAACTTTTAAAAAATGTGTTTGTACAAACTAAACAATATATGCTTTAGATTGTGTAAATATCTAAAATCCCATCACATGTCCTGTTTGGTTTGTAAAAAGACAATTTGAAAAAGTTTCTAATTGAATTAGCGATAACTAAAGCATACCAAATCCATTTTCAATAGACAAACTGAACCGTTTTCTAGAAAAATCACCTACTAAGTTAGGCAATTTGTTTGGCAAGTGTGCCAAAGAAATTTTTGGAAATGTGTTTGTACAAACCAAACAATACATATTTTAGTTTGTTCGAACATTTCAAACCCCACAACATGTCCTTTTTGGTTTGTAAAAATACATTTTGCTGAAAGAATTACCGTTTTCGTCAATTTTTTTCTCGATCATACGAATAAAAATAGTTTTTGGTAGGGTCATTTCGAGGAATGGACCACTTCGATATTCCTTGTACGTACGAAAAAAGTGGATGTTCAAACGTAGATGTTCAAAGTATATGATATTACTACGAAACATAGAGAATTAATGCGTAACATCTGTTATCCTTTCTCTCTGTTTTAAGAAACATCACGTTTTTCACTCTTTTTCTCTGATAAACACAATTATTATTAAAAAAAAGATCAGTTGGACAATTTGTGTGATTAATCATTTTTCAAAGTTTAAATTTCGAAATTTTTTTTTAAATTTGAAAATTATATTATCTTCTGGTACGTTCTACCTCACAGCAAAACTTTAAGAATTTCTTCTCGAGTCGAAAAGGAATATTTAAAAGTTGTTCATGGAATGAACCATATTACCATATCATCATTAACATATTGGTAAATTTTGTTGAATATTCTTTCAAACATTATAGAGAAACTTCTCGAAAATCCAACTTTAAATTGCAGATTTCAGCCAAAAATATTGTATATTTTGCAAAAACCCTTCGGTATATTAGTATACAATATTTATGTACCCCGAAAATTATGCACTCATCAGAAATGGAAAAAATCGATGTTAGATGTTAATAGTAAAATTATTAATTAATTATTCAAATCAAATTATCAGCCCTTGAAATAGAGCGCATCTTATAGGCTATTTTGACTCTCTATATCAGATTTTTGAACTTAAGTTTTTTTTTATTTCAATAAAAGGCGGAAAACATTGTTTCAAATTTGTCTAAAAAGAATTAATAGTAGCGCAGATTTTGAATTCATAATTTGTAGGAAACAGTTTTATAAAAATATTAAATTTTGCAGTTTTTTGCATTTTTTAGGTTTACCTGAGTCACAATCAGCCCAAACCACTAGAGGCCAGAATGTCGAAAAATATAGAACAGAGGCCTGGTATTGAGTCCATTTGTGGTAGCACTTTCATCTTCCGTGATGGATCATCAGCAGAGGTCGATGACTTCATATTCGCCACTGGTAATTACTAAAAAAATGTTAATTATTTATTAGACAATTTTTAAGAAGAATAATTTGCATAGAATATTCTCATTAATTTTTTAATTTATCACTTTTTTTATTTATCACTTTTTTTATTTATATATTCTAAAATTCGGGACCAAGAAATAAAATTCCCGATACTGTAAAATTTCCGAATTGGAAAATTCTCGAATAATAAAATTCCCAAATAAAAAAATTTTCGAATAACGAAATTCCTGAATAATAAGATTCACGAATAAGAAAATTCCCGAACAGATCAGAATATTATTGAATCGGAAAATTCCCGAGAGTTTATAATATTATCGAATTTAAAAATTCCCGAATAATAAAATCCTCGAATAAGAAAATTCCCGAATAAGAAAATTCCCGACAGTTTATAATATTATCGAATTTAAAAATTCTCGAATGATAAAATATCCGAACTAGAAATATTCCTAAATTATAAAATCCGCGAATATGAAAAATTAATTTTTTTATCAAAGACAAACAAATAATTAATTGTTATATAATTTTAATTATAATAATTTTGTTAATTTTGTTAATAAAATTTTATAGTTCGGATGTTTTATAATTCGTCAATTGTCTAGCGGGAAATTTTGAATTCGGTAATATTATAAGCTGTTCGGGGATTTTATCATTCAGGAATTTTTCAATTCGGAAATCTTACAGTGTCTGAAATTTTATTCTTCGAGATTTCTGAGTCATCCTTATATTATAATTAAATTTTTTCATATATAAAAAAAATTCATTGTTTATATTGAATTTGGCTTCAAAATTCAACAATCTTGTTGAAAATTGATGTATTTTGTTTAAATTCGTCTTTTTGGGTATAAAATTATTCATCTTAGTGAAAAATTTATCTTCTTGGTTGTAAAATCAACTACTTTGTTAAAATTTCTTTTTTTTAAAGGTTCATCTCTTTGATGGAACATTTAACTGTTTTATTGAAAACTCATTTTTTTGTCAAACAAAATTTCTTTTATCTAAAAATTTAATTATTCCATTTTTTTGAAAATGTATCCTTCATAAGTGGAAAAATTAATTACTTGATAGAAAATTCAAGTATTTTGTTTAAAATTCGTATTTTTTGTTAGAAAATGAATGTTGTTTGTTGAAACTTTACCTTTTTGGTTGTAAATTCAACTATTTGGTTAGAAAATCCGTTTTTTTTTGTTTAATTTTCTTAACTGAAAATTTTACGATACCATTTTTGGTACAAAAAATATATTTTTTAGTAAAAAATTCAACTATTTGTTTCAAAAATCATCTTTCTTGATTCCGAATTGATGTTTTTGGTAGATTCATGTCTTTTGGTAAATTCATGTCTTTTGGTAGAAAATTCAGATTTTATGGTCGAAAAGTTATCTTTCTTGGTTGAAAATTAACTGTTTTGTTAAAAATTCGTACTTTTCGATTGAAAATTTGGTTATAAAAATTAAAATATTTTGTTGAAAAATATTATTATTTTTTTGTTTGAAAGTTAGACTATTTGGTTAACAAGTAATTTTGTTATTGTTGAAAATTCGCCTTTTGGTGTTGAAAATTCATCCCTTTGGGTAGAAATCTTTTTCGGTTGATAATTCATCTATTTTGTTGAAAATGCAAATATATATAGATTTAAAATTGTAGGAATTTAAATTCCTTCATAATGAATTCAATATGGTCTTTACAATAATTTAATTTAAAAGAATTTATTCCCCTATTATTCCCTTATTTTCGTGAAAAATCACCCTTAACTGATATATCAGTTGAAATCCGTAGTACTGATTTAATTAGTTAAATTTATACTAATTCAGATTTAAAGAGAAAGCTAGGTTGTAAAAATGGTAAAGTTTAAAATAAAAAATTATTACTGTTTCTTTTGAAACATTTTTTGTTCATCAATAATTTTTTTTAGTCATTGTAATAAATTTGTTTATAAATTTTGTTTTAGGTTACGAATTCACGTATCCTTTTCTGTCAAGTGAAGTTGAAGTACGTACAGAAGATAATCACGTAGAACCAATTTACAAACATCTCATCCACATGGACATGCCAAATTTATTTTTTATGGGACTTCCGGCTATTGTTGTTCCCTTCCCAATGTTTCATATCCAAGCACAATATATTTTAGGAATTTTAGAAGGAAGGGTAAAATTACCTTCTCCAGAAAAAATGAGGGAGGAGTACGAAAGGGAAAAGAATTCGTTAGTGGAATCTGGACTACCTGTAAGTTATTAAATTTTTACTATTTATTAAGAAACAAAAATTTTTTTCTGAATACTGATCAAGAATTTTCTCAATTTAATTTCATAAAGAACGATATTTTCACTTTATCAGATTTACCTGAAAATTTATTATATTTACAAAATTATCAAAATTGTTTAGTTAGAATAAACAAGATTTTTGGAATATTCAGTACCTTTATAATAAATTTTAAAAAATTGTAAAAACTTTATCTGAACCAGGACGATCAGAACCTACAAGAGTCATTGAATTCTTGATTCAAAATTAAAAGAAAAATCATTTGAAATATTACAAATTTCATGTCACATGTTCACGTTTTCCATTATAAACGCATTCAGTTCACAATGCGTAATAATTCTATAACGTTTTACTGTAAAAATTTTCCATTTTAGGTCTTCAATTTTTAAGCCCACATTACCATTTTAGAGAATTTTGGTAAAAATTTAGGGCTAGCAATAATAAATTAATAATTTGAAGATTTTAAAAATTGTACTGTATTTCTAGTATTAAAAATTTAACAATAATTAATTTTAAAATACGATTCTGAACCTTTTCGAAATTAAATTTAATTCTATTTAAAATCTTATTTAAATATTGTTTTGGTCTCAAATATTCCATTTTTGACCCATTCAAATGGGAATGAAAAAAACACATTTTTTAACATTTAGAAAAACTTGACAGCATGAAACTGAATTCTTTAAACAAATTTTGTTAATTTAACATTTCGGAGTCCTAAATTTAAACTTTGAAGGTTAAAGTTTTAATTGTAATATTTGCAAATTTTTTAATTTGTATGTGAAAGTGTTACATTTTGATTTATAAATAGCAATTGAACAATTTTTTTTTTTTAAGTTCCAGCCACTTGAGAGATATTTAGAAGTTTTGAAAAGATTTGAAAATAATTTCAATAATTTAAAAGATTTCCAAAAATGTTTAACAAAATGCTCATTTTTAAATATTTAGAAGAAAAAAATTTCTTAAGATCCCCATAGAAAAAATTCTAATGATTTTTTATTTTGAAAAATCAATTTTAAAAGTATATTTTAAAGGATTTCACAACATTTCAAAAGATTTTCAAAATTGTCAAAAACGAATCTGGCAGACTTTTAAGGCAATTTAAAAATTTGTTCATGACTTTGAAACAAAATATCGGGAAAATTTGAATCGTTTAAAAAAATATTTAAATTTTTGTTTATTTCAAAAATAATAAAAAATTTTTTAATGTTTCAAACAAAACGTAGATTTATGAAGATTTTGAAATAAAATTTTGAACCTTTTCAAGGATTTTGAAAAGTTTCAAGATAATATTTACACGTTTTTAAGAAAAATAATTAAAAACTTGTAAAGATTTTAAAAAATGTGAAACAAAATGTTAATTTTGGAAGATTTCGAAATACAATTTTTAACCATTTTAAGAATATTAAAAGGTTTTGAAAGATACAAAAATTTCTTAAGATTCTCGGGAAAATTTTTAATTATTTTTTATTTTTAAGAATCAATTCTAAGAGAATATTTAGAAATATTTCAAAACCGATTTTGATGTATGAATAAGAATTAAATAATCATTAATTGAAAGCGACGTGAAAGAATATAGTTTTTATTTGAAAAAATGTTAGGTTAAAAAAAATTAAATTGTCCAATTCTTTATGTTTCTGATTTCAAATTGTTCAAAACAATTCAAAAATTTAAAAAAATACTTACAAATTTTTAAGAAAAATAATTAAAAACTTGTGAAGATTCACAAAAACATGAAACAAAATGTAAATTTTCAAAGATTTCGAAATAAAATTTTTAACCATTTTAAGAATTTTAAAAGGTTTTGAAAGATAAAAAAATTTCTTAAGATTCCCTGGAAAATGTCTGATTATTTTTATTTTTAAAAATCAGTTCTAAGAGAATATTTAGAAATATTTCAAAACCGATTTTGATGTATGAATAAGAATTGAATAATCATTCATTGAAAGCGACTTGAAAGAATATAATTTTCATTTGAAAAAATGTTAGGTTAAAAAAAATTAAATTGTCCAATTCTTTATGTTTCTTACTTCGAATTCTTCAAAACGATATAATTTTTAAAATGTACACATTTATTTATAAATTTTTTAATTTAGAGCATTGAGAAACATGGCGTGAATTTCAATTTCATAACCAGAAATCTTTCAACTATAATTAATTTATGAAAATAAAATTGTTTAATTGAAAAGTGTTTAAATCATCAATTTTATGCGTGCATATTATTGAGCGTTTGTATAACAAAAATTTTGAATATAAATTGGTTAAGCTTCAATTTTAAAAGTTTAAAAATCAAGAATTTCACTTGAGTGCTTTAAGTTGCAGTTCAGTTTTGATTGCATCAAATGACATTTTTTTCAGCTTTATGAGTTCAAGTCTATTTACTTCATTGACCGTAATTTTTTTTGAAAATTGGAAAAAAACCGGGATATTTTTCCTTGATTAAAACGGCCACCGTGTATAAATACTATTCTGTAAATCTATGATTTCCGATGTCTTTTTTTTAAATTACGTATTCATAGAAACATTAATCTTCAATAATTTATGTTAAATTTTTGCCAATTATTGGTACAATTTTTTTTTTATGACAAACGATAAAAAATCTACCTCGGCCTGGATTCGAACCAGAAACGCCACTATTCATGAGTGGAGCGTTAACCAATTACCAATTCGGTTAACGCTCCGCTCATAAAAAGTAATGTTCCTGGTTCAAATCCGGGCTGAGGTAGATTTTTTCTTTTTTCTCCAAAAAATTTTTGTATCAGTAATCTGTAGAAGTTTATCATCATAAATTCACCCTGGTCGATAAAATAAGATCAATATTATAAATTAATCTTCAATGATGAAACCAGAAACGCCACTCTTCATGAGTGGAGCGTTAACCAATTACCAATTTGGTTAACGCTCCGCTCATAAAAATTGGCGTTCCCGGTTCAAATCCGGGCTGAGGTAGATTTTTTTTCTCCAAAACATTATTGGACCAGTAATCTGTAGAAATTTATCATCAGAAATTAATTAATCACCCTGGTCGATAAAATAAGATCATTATTATAAATTAATCTTCAATGATGAACTTTACAACAAAATTATTTTTCTTTAATTCTTTCAATTGCAGATGTTCTATGGCAACTCTTCTAATCAAATATCTAATAAAAATTGATTACCAAGTATCAAGAAGGGATACAGCCAATGTAGAATAAGTGGATAATTTTGCTCTATTTTACAGATAAGGCATATCAACAAAATGATGGATAGGCAATGGGCCTACTATGACGAGATAGCTGCTGCAGCCAATATTCCTAGCTTTCCACCAGTAATCAAAAAGATTTACGATTACTCGAATCAAATGCGGGAAATGGATTTCACGACCTATAAAAATTATCAGTACCGCATCGTTGACCGTGAAAATTTCACTGTATGTTGCTGTAAACCTTGTTAGTGTTTAAAAGCAGATCAAAGTAGAGAGAAGGTATAAAAATTAAGTGAATAAAATAAGAGAACGAAGACCTATGAAATGGTCATAACGAATAATCATAACTATTCGTCTTCCGTGATAAACGTCATTCTCTTGAAATCACGATAAAGAGCATTATTGATACTAAAGCGCCTGGAAATCATCGGTAAATCGGACTTCATAAAATGAGGCCAAACGAAGAATCAGTTGTGTCTAGTTTTTCGTATACATAATCTAAAGAGTAGAAATACTTTTGGAGAAATACCTTTTAGAAATACCTTTTTTTGGAGAAAATTCTATTTTTTATGTGATAAGCGAAAGACACTTGATTTATCTGTTCACTTCTTCCATGGTTATCGTTATCGTGATGCTGCTAATAGGGAGAAATTTTTTTCTTTCAATTATTAAATAAAAATATAATTTTCTCCGAAAAACAGCCTCTACCGGTAGTCTTTCTACCCTTCAGATTATGTATGAAAATACTAGACAAAATGGCTTCTCCGTTTGGCCTCAGTTTATTAAGTCCGATTTACCGATGATTTCCAGGGGTCGTAAGAGCAGAACAGCATCAGTTTTTGAGTATTTCGTACAGTGATGGGAAGCAACCATTTTTTAACTAATTACTCTAAAAGTAACCAAGAAAAAGGTACATTTTAATGCGGTGACGATAACGATAACTATTTACTTTTTTCGTGATGTAACGATAACAATGACTAGTTCCTTTCAAAAAGTAACTTCATCACTGATTTTGTACTGCCTTGTCGAATTTCCGACAATACTATTATTACATGTCGAGATTCTTTTTCCTTGTGCCTTTCTGTGTTCAAATACGTGATAAAGAGATCTTAATTTTTTCAGAATTGAAATGACGAACAGTATTCTTTAAGAAAACTGTTTACTGACCTTGTATGAGATGAATGATTTATTTATTTTAAGCCGATTGTTTACAATAAGAGCATTGTGTGGATTGTACAATTTTTTACTGCATAATGAGAATTAAACTATTTTAAAATTAGTTGTTTTGTTACTTATTGCATTTTTTCCTATTAAATCATTTTTTGACTCATATTTTATGTTCAAATTAAAACTTTATTATGGTTTTTTTTTCAAAGTATTATAAATTTGAATCTTTCGCATACTTGGGTTGTTCAACAACTTCATCACACTGCCAGAGTTAACAGGTTTAGTGACAATTCATGACATGATGGAAAGATAAATTTGAATAACAATTTTTTGAAGTGCTTGAAAAAAATGAAAATTTGTAATTTTATTTTATAAGTAAAGCTTTGTTGAAATTCGTTGAAAGTTTATTCTTTCAATTGAAAAGTCTACTATTATATTTTTGGTCCAATATTCATTCTTTTAAGTTAAAAATTCTATACTATTTGGTTCAAGATTTGACTATTATCTTAAAAATTAGTTTTTTTAAAGTTTAAAATTAATTTTCTTAACTGAAAATTTAACTAATTCATGTTTGACTGGAAATATATCGTTTTTACTTCAAAATTGAACAACTTTGTTGATATTTGATCTTATTGGTTGAGGATTGAAAGCTTCTGTTGAAAATTCTTTTTTTTTTAATTCGAAATAATTAAATTTTTAACTAAAAATTTAGCTAATATATTTTTTGTGGAAAATAAATCTTTTTTACTTGAAAATTCAACTGTTAAATTTTTCATTAAGAATTCATCATCTTTTGTGGTTGAAAATTAAAATACTTGCTTGAAAGATGAACTACTTTGTTAAACATTCATTTTATCGGTTGCAGATTAAACTTTTTTGTCAAAAATTCGTTATTTTTTCCTTGAAAATTTAACCATTTCATTATTGTTTATAAATTGATCGTTTTTATTTTAAAATTCATCAATTTGGTCAAAAATGTATTTATTTTGTTGCAAATTCGTCTTTTTCGTTTAAAAGTCCATTTTTTCAACTGAAAATTTATGTAACTCTACCCTTTCTTGTAAATTGATCTTTTCTAGTTTAAAATTCAACTATTTGGTTGAAAATTCAAATGCTTTGTTAACACTTTCTTTTCTGGTTTAAATATTCCACAAGATGGTTAATATTTTCTTCTTTCTTGGCTAAAAACCTTTTATGATTAAAAATTCAACTGTTTTGTTAAAAATTCGTCTTTTTGGTTTGAAAATTCATCTCTTTTGGTAGAAATTTAATCTTTTCTGCCAAAAAATGCAACTGTTTGGCTAAAAATTACCTTGGTGAAAAATTCAACTATTTTTTTGAAAATGCAATGATTTGGATTATTGCAACTGTCTGGTTGATAATTAGCTTTGTTTTGTTTAAAATTCAACTTTTCGTTTGAATGAAAGTGCCTAGTTGATAATTAGTTTTGTTGTTGAAAGTTCAACTATTTGGTTGACAATTCATGTTTGTATGTCCAAAATTCAACTGCTTGTTTAAAAACTCTACTATTTAGTTGAAAATTTAATTACTTTTTTTAAATTCAACTATGTTGTTGAATAGTCCTCCTTTTTCTTTGAAAATTCAACTCCTCTGTTGAAAATTCGTTTTTGAAGGTTTCAAAAACTATTTGGTTGAAAATTTGTCTATTTCTTGGAAGATGAACTATTTGTTTGTAAATTCAACTGTTTGGTCGATTATTTGTTTGTTAAAAATTAAACTATTTGATTAAAATCTTTCTTGATTGAAAATTAATCTTTTGGGGTATAAAAGTAACTGTGGAATTAACTATGACTCTTGATCTTGGGCAAGCCGCTTTGACAAATTTTTTTGCTGCTCTGATTTAAAATCTAGGCGCAAGCGATTCCGAAAAATTTGTGTTGCTTCTCGGTTTTGACACCTAGGCGTCTTATTCTGTTTATGTGCTACTTTCCGAATTGCGGTAGGAGCAGCGGAACAAAGACTGGGATGGGTGCCCATAGAAGAAGAGGACATTCAGATTTCGGCAACCAACTGGTGAACACAGAGAAGAAGAAGAAGAAGAAGAAGAAGAAGAAGAAGAGTCTCTAGAAGAAGAGTCTCTAGAAGAAGAGAGGATAATGGCAAGAAGGGAAGCGAGATTGACTGATATAGTAACCTGATCTATCAACGATGATTTGGCCCAGGAGTTTCCTTTAAGCTCAAAAGATTCCATCAAGCCACTTTAAAGAATAGCGAGTTTCAAAAAACTAGTCACAGAGGCAATGCAACACCTCCGAGAGAAACAAGTTAAACCAAATCAACTCGAGAGCGAGAAAAGAAGACGTGGCAGAAATTTGTACTTGAAGAAGCCTGCGCTAGACGGAAGAGAGGAAGACCACCGAAAGCCGATCAAACAATATATAAACAGCAAGAGTTCCAGCAGTTATGTACTGATGCCCTAACAATATCGAAAAAGCAACTTACAGCGAGAATAGCGATGTTTCTCTTGCACATTATACCCCTCCCCACTAAACTAGGTTTTCTCAAGGTGAAAATTCCCCAGCTGCAGGGAAGGTGGTTAAAGAGGAAGAACAGAAGGAACCATTATACCATCACTCAAAAACTTTATACCAAAAACAAGAGTAGGTGCAAACAAAACATTCTATAGTGCTCCATGAAAAACGTGCAACTTCCGATGCAGAAACAATGGAACCTTATTGGAATCATGTCTTTACACAAGACTAACAGGCTGCATCAAACTTAAGAGAACAAGAAGAACAAATATTGAAAGTTTGGGTACCAATAACGGAAGAGGAATTGGAGAAGTGCATGTTGGATTCACAAACGGCCCCAGGTCTAGATGGACTCAGAGCGAGAGATTATAAACAAATTCCGAAAGGAGTGTCATTATGTCTATTTAACCTTTTACGTTGGTCGGAGAGATTACCGGAGAGTCTATTGGCTTCAAGAACGATATTCATTCACAGAAAGGGGCATAAGAATGAGCCTGATAGAAACAGGGAGATTACAATAATAATAGTAGGAGGTTTGCATCGCATCTTAGCAGGTAGGCTACAGGAGCAATTGCCATAGATCCAAGACAGCGATGATTCAGGACTCATATAGACAGTTGTAGAAAAAATATCTTTCAACTGGACTATATTTTGAAACAGCATAAACACCAAACATTTCGGCCTTCATACATAAAGTCAGTGGATGTGGAAAAAGCTTTCCCTTCTGTCTCCCAACCAGCTCATCAGCAGGAATGAAATCCTTCGGCATACCACAACAGTTTTTAAACTATGTGTGTTTTGTATATGAAAAAGGATACACCATATTACAAGGTCAGAGTTGGACATCTACCAAGATTATTCTCAAGGGGTAAGGCAGGGCGACCCGTTCTCCTCGCCAATATTGAATATGCTCACCCATCGCATGCTGGAGGTTCTACTTTTAGAAGTGGGAATTGAGATTGGTAGTAAAACAACAAATGCATCGGCATTTGTAAATGATATAAATTTGTATACACATATGTATACTACATATACCTAGCGGATTAAAAGCGTAATTAAATAAGCTCGTAGGCTTTCTCGCAGAGTGTGGAATATCAATAAATATTCATAAAAGTTTCTCGCTGGGATTTAAACCTTCTTGGAAGCAGAAGATAACTACGATGGATGTCACAACGAAATTCCGCTTACAAGGACGAACACTACGCACGGGAAGAATAAAAATAAGTCCGGGCGAAGTCTTAGCACAAGACATCGAGAATCTTACTAAGGCTCCTATGAAAACGCAACAGCGGCTTTTTGTTCTACGCACAATGGTTATACCAGGATTATATCATAACATGGGATTGGGTAATGTGCTTTTAGGAACTCTAAAGAGTGCAGATATAGCAATAAGAAAACCTGTTTGCAAGTGGTTAAACTTGCCTCACGATTGTCCAAATGCATCCACGTATCCATTATGGAGGGAGGCCTAGGAATGCCGGCATTGAGGTGGATAGCGTTGTTACTGCGTAGAAACTGACTAGAGACGTTAAGAGAAGGCATTGGCACAGCAGTTCATATTTTTCTTTTCAAGGAGCTCAGCATCTGTGATAGAAGGCTCACAGATAAAGGGCAACTACTTCGAACACAAAACAATGTAAATAAGTGGTTGCCCAATAATCTCCACAAATTTGTGAATGGCAGATGTCTTCTCCACTCGATCAAAACATCAAGACAGCATCAATGGGTCTAAATTAATAAAAAGATGGTACTAAATTCTTGAGTTGCAAGGATTTTATTATTTCTTGCCGACTCAGAATAAGTTCCTTGCCAAGATGATCGCGCACATCTCGAGGAAGACATGAAGACAGAAGATCAAAGATATTATAAACGTAGATGCGGTACGGGGTGTTAGAGTGGGGGAACCATATATATAGGACATCACATTTTCTGCCATATCGAGGTGCTGCCCTCACCGTACTACCAAGTCGAGCGCTTGTTTTCTCGTTCATAGTAAAATATGCTGGTAAAGCAGTTGAAAGCTATTTTAAGGTTAGAAAAGTTTGACATGTATCTCTTTCTCTTCATAAACACCGCACTTCGGAATATAATAATAAATAGCGCAATGTCAGAATGTCTAGGTACACCGAAAATGCATAATTATTTGGAAAAAATAATTGAAAATTAATAATGACAGAAGCACTGACATGATAGCAATAAATAAACTGAATTGTGAGAGTAATACTCTCAAAAAGATAATCATGTTTATATATTTGTATTATCTAATACTTTCATGTTTTTCTATATACATAATCTATAAAATCATATACATATATGTATATGATTTTTTAAATTATAATTTTTTGTACTTTGAAGTTTAAGTTTTATTACTACACTGAACACTGAATTGAAATAATCAAATATTTGTACCAAAGAAAAAACTTTTTTAATGTTTAATGTGTTTAAAAATTATTGTTTACATTTAAAAGAACAATCATTGAAAATAATTTATTTCTAGCTAAAAAATTTTGGATTGAAAATGTACATAGTATATATATATATATTTTTTAATTACAAAAGAAGTTCTCCAAAAAGTGTTGATCTTAAAAAAATTAAAAAGAAACTTCAAGATAAATCAGTGCTGATTTGAATCCTGCAATGTTTGTTTGCAAAATTTTATTAGGTTCAAAGAAAATTTAGGGAGAAATTTTTTTTCCGTTTGAGTCGCACGTGTTTTTGCATGGATTTGTTTATACAATTTTTGTAGAATTATTTTTGTTTCAAATTCATACATTAATTAAAAAAAAAGTTTAAATATTAAACAAAAACTTTTTTGATGAAAATATTTTATTATCGTATTTTTAATAAATAAGCAATATTTATTAAGAAACGATTTTTTAATTATTCAAATTCTGGAATTTTATAATTATGGAATATTATGGAATATATGGAATATATGGAAATTGCTGTAATTATAATTTAGACTCCTGGATCTTGTAAATTTTTTCTTACAGTTCACACTTTTTGTTATAATCTATAGGTTAGGTCAAAAATAACAAATTCTGAGATTCAAAATTGCTACAACGCGAAAAAGTCAAAAGTTTAAATTTGAACGTTGAAATGTGAAAATACTTTCTCACTTGAGTCGCTTCTTTTGAAAGCCGATCCTTTGCTTTCAGTTTTCTTTTCGAAATATATCTTGAATTTAACGCATTTTAAATTCAATGTTTTCAAATGCAATTTAGATTAAAGTATGTATACAAGTGTTTGTTATTAAAAATATAAATTAATCAAAGTATTTTACTTATTTTTCACAATTGTAATTTATAACCTTTAAAATTGAATAATTGCAGGTTAAAAATTAAAAAGTAGACTAATTTCAAACTTATAGTGTTTATATTATATATTTTGAACCATTTAGACCTCTGACCGTTTTTTAAGCTTTTGAAAACATTTTTGAAAACTTTTTTTAAACACTTTTTTGTATATAAGAAATAACATTCTTCCACCTAATAACTGCTTTAGAGTAGAAAGAAGTAAAAAGAAGCAAAATTATATAATCGGACTTTTTTATTTTGGATGTAATTTCTTAATAAAAAGGAGTTCTATTTGCTCTACAAAATAGCTACAAAAATCAGCTTTTCACTGAAAAAATTGCTAAATATTTTTGTTTCGTATAAGGTCAAAAAATAAAAAATGTATGCACTTGGAATATCAAAAAGAAAGGTGTTTTTTATGCTATGATGTTCTTCAAAAGGCTAATCGCAATTTCAAAAATATTTAAAGCCTTGATAGTTGTGACATTTTAAATTTATAGTATTCAGTATATTGAATGATTAGAAATTTAAAGCTATTTAAATATACAAGAATTTTTGAATTGAAAGTTTTCGATAATTTTAGATTGAAACATTTCAATTGATTTAGTTACAAATTAAAATTTTTTAAAGTTCCGGGATTAGAAATGAACGTCTTGTAATACTTGAATCATTATTTTAGAACGACTAAAACCGTAGATAGTAGGACTATTGAAAATTAGGAGTGCTCGAAAGAACTGAACAAATGTTTGTTTCAAAAGCTCTTAAAAAAGGTGCTTTTTCAAGTTTGATTTATTTTCTAATAATTTGGCTCCCCCACAAACTATTTTTGTTGTGAGAAAATAAAAAGGGATTTTTGACAAAATTAGAATATATATATTTAATGTTCGCTCAAGGTGATTTTCAGTACAAATTATTAATTTTTAAAGAATATTTGTCACACTATAGAACGGATTTCTTGCCTGAAGATACAAACCTTAATTGTACTATAGTAAAAACAACTGGAAAAATTAGATTCAAGCCAAATTTTGTAAAGAAAATTAACCTTAGTATAGACCTATAAATATTCATTTTATTTCTCGAAAGATTAAAAAAAAAACTCTTCGAAACGCTTTTATTACAACAATTTTATTAAAGAAAAATATTGGTTGTAAAAATAGTATATTTTTTACATATATTTCTTAAAATAAAAAATTACCAACGAGATTTGTAGAAAACCTTTTGAGGAATGAAATCGTTTTCCTGGAAGTTTGAACCGAAAAATTAATATTAAAAAAAATGAAAGCCGTGCTAAATTGAGCTAGACTCGCGAACTTCAAAAACTGGACTGTAGTTCCAGTATTGAAAATTGAACAGTAATTGATTTTTCAAGACGATTCTGGATCTGTTCAAAATTTTACACAAAATTTACATATCTTCAGGTTAAAATGTGGACTAATTTAATTCGCGAGCCTTAGTAGTTACACAAATGTAAAAATCCGACTGAGTCTTCATAAACAATGTTAAATTTGAAAATCACTTAAAATTAATAGATTCATAAATAAAACTTTTTTGAATAGAGACACTAAACAAAGGATTCTTTCCAATCTGCAGGGTTTTGTTTATGAATATTTTCTAATTTCTTTTAATTGAGTCTAAATAATTTTACCTCAATTTCTTGAAAGAACTAAATATAACAATTTTAGAAATATATAAAAAATTTTGGATTATTTCTTTTTCCTTTTTGTGAAAATGTAATAATCTAAATACATTGGTTTGAATCATCCAAAAATAAACGCCTTCATTCAATTTCAAAATCTTATTCAAGTATTGTTTCAGTATAAAGTATTCCATTTTTAACTCATTCAATTTGGAATTTTCAAATTAAAAAAAAAACAGAACAATTTTCAATATTAAAACATTCGAAACTGAATTGTCACAATTTCAGAATGGTAAATTTAAACTTTGAAAGTTACAATTATAATTTTTCTAATTTTTAAGCTTGTAATTTAAAGGTGAAAGTGTTGAATTTTGATTCGTAAATAACAGTTGAACAACGATTAATAATTTAGAAAAAATGCGAATAAGTTGGAGATTTTTAAATGTTTCGAAAAAAAATTAGGAGCTTCTCAAGAATGTTGCAAGATTTCCAAACAAAGTTTGTTTTAATATTTCTGGGAATATTTTTAATGATTTTTTATTCCGTAAAAGTAAGTGTAAGAATATTTCAAAACATTTCAAAAGCTTTACAAAATTGAAAAAAAAATCTGGAAGTTTTTGAGGCAATTTGTTTTGCAGGATTTTACAACAAGTTTAGGAAATATGGAAATCATTATAAAATATATTTAAAAGTTCCGAAAAAATGTAAAAAATAATTTGAAAAGATTTTTAATAATATAAATAATAATAAAAAAAAATAAATTGAAAATAAAATAAATAAATAAATTTTAAACAATAAAAAATAATTTAAAAGAAAATGGATACTTTTGATGATTTCGAAATTAAATTTTGACTTTTAATTTTTAAAAATTACATAATTTTAAGAGAAGGTATAAAATATGGGACGACTAAAAAAATTCCGAAAAGGATGACTGAAAACTCCCGAAAAATGAAATCTCCGACACTATTAAATTGCCGAATGGGAAAATTTTCGAATAATAAAATTTCCGAAATTATAATATTATCGAACAGTTTATAATATTACCGAATTGGAGAATTTCTGACAGAAAATATCCAAAGTAAAAAATTCTTGAATTAGAGGATCCCCGAATTAAATTATGAAGAACAATTTTTTTCTCAATAAATATTATTTACTTATTAAAAATACAATAATCAAATATTGTTATTAAAGAAAATTGTAATTATCTAAATCTTTTTAAATTATTGTCTGATTTCACAAGAACAATAATTGTTTAAAAATTGTATCAAAAAATAATATAAAAAACACGTGCGCTTCGAAAGAAAAAAAAATTCTTCCTACATTTTCTTCGAACCTAATAACATTTTTCAAACAAACTTTGCAGGATTCAATTCAGCACCGATTTATATAGGAACTTATTTAATTTATTATTTGTTTTTAAATTAAAAATTTGATTTTTGAGAACGTTTTTCGTATTTTTTCAAATACTACGAACATTTTCAAACAACATTTTTCATATTTTTTTAATATATAATGAACAACAATTTTTTAAACTATTTAAATACAGGAATTTTCTAGTTTGGATTTTTTATAATTCGGCATTTTTTGTGCCAGGAATTTTATTATTCGTGAATTTTTCAATTCGGGAGTTTTATATTGTGGCACATTTATTATTTCGGGAATTTTATTATTTGGGAATTTCGCAATTTGCGAATTTTACAGTGTCGGGAATTTTATTTTTCGGGACTTTTCAATCGCTTCGGAAAATTCTCGATAATTCTAATATTACCGTATTATAAAAGATCCGAACTAGAAAATTCCCCAATTTAAACAATAAACAAATGATTTGTTAACAAATATTTTTAAAATAAAATAATAAAATATTTATATCAAAGAAAAAACTTTTTTAACGTTCAAACTTTAAAATTTCAAAAATTATTGTTTGAATTTAAAATAACAATAATTGAAAAAATATATTTCTTGTTAAAGAATTTTGTTTGAAAATGTGCACTGTTTTTTTTTTATTACAAAAAAAAAGTTCTCAAAAATCAAATTATTAATTTATTTTCATACAATTATTGTTATTTTTAATTCGAACGATAATTTGAATAAAATTAAACATTTAACAAAATTTCTGTGATAAAAATATTTGATTATTGCATCTTAAATATAAAAGATTTATAAAAGTGTGAAAATATCGTAGATTTTGAGGCAATTTTTTTGCAGAATCTTACACAAATCTTACGAAAGAATAAGAATAATTTTAAAACCTATTTGAAAGTTCTGAAAAAAGTTCAAAAATATAGTTTGAATAATATATATTATTTGTATTTTAAATTTTATACCATATAACGTATGTAAATATTTCGAGTAAGCTGTATCAATTATAATAGTTCACAGTTTTATTTTAAAATAGATTGTATGGATCATGATATTTTTTATAAATGTGCTATTGAAATTCTATTCAACTAATTAAATTTTTTTGCAAATGCGAAACCTAATCTGGCTTGGATGGAACTGCCGTCTTAACCTCTATTTTCAATTTGAATGGTTCTTGTCCGAGCTAAAGTTATCGACGAGTGTGATGAGAGTTGTTTACAGCGCTCCAAGTGACTCTTGGCGAACTATATCGATAGGTGCTATCGGGGAGTAGTGGTGGGTAGAGGGGAACTGACAATTTTCGCCGGACGCGCCGTCTATATTTATCGCGGGTAACTAAGCCCGCACCGCATCTACGTTTATAATATCTTTGAGAAGATGCAGAGCAGGTTGTGAAGCGAACGAAACCGCAAATCACGTCCTACAGCGGTGTTTTAGAACTCGTGACAAACGTTTGTACAGACATGAGACAGTATCTCGCTATGTAGCCAAGATGCTAAGAGATCAATACTTTGAATTTAAATTAAAACCATGCTTTAAGACTCATCAGGGTTTACGTAAGCTTGAATTGATAACCAGAATAGAGTAGGAAGTCAACCTACAAACATCGCATAACAACAAACGGCAATATTACCAATAGAACCCTGGAGAAACAAGCTACATACATCTAGAGTCACCGAACGCTAAACTGGAAAGGAGTTTGATCGCCAGAGTCAGCGGCGGACCCGAAAAGATAGGGAATGCTTCCAAAGGATCTGAAGATTTTTTCCTCTCAGGGTTGTTATTGGCGGAATAAGAGTTTCCTGCATGGTCGACCAAACCACTTCAGTGCGAAAAAGGGCACCAGCAAGAGAGGGCATTGGCTAATTCGTTCGAAATAAGAGAAGACGTTTCACGACAACAAGGGACATCGCGGGATTTCAAATAAAGAACTTCCAGGGACTTCATGGGAACTCTATACGAAGAAGATCAACATCAGCAACTGTATGCACATGGGTGACGCCTCCCGGATTTTGAGGGGCAAAATAAGGAGTTTGGTTAAGTGGTGTATGGCCTTTAAGATTGAGTCCTACACTCAGTTTTTGAACATTTGAAGCATAATACTGTTTAGTGCATGATTACGCATTTTTTCATTCCGCCTTACCAAGAAAATTGATGCGAGCCGCGAAGAAAATTCTTTTTTGGTTCCCGGGTGGCAAAACTAAGCGCAAGCGATTTAAAAGAATTTCTATGCTGCCCTCCTGAGAAATCTAGGCGCTTCGCCCAGCGAAAAGTATTCAAAATCCTAATTCTCAGACCACAGGTTTTGAACGAATAAAGAGCTAAGGTAGCAGGAATGTTGAGGATTGCCGAACCGCCTCGTCCAACGATGCAATTGGTCCAATACGCAATGAAAAAGCCTCAGCTCAGGTCGGCCTGCTGGACGTCCTGTACTAATTGCTGGTACCATTGAGGAATCATTACACTTCCCATATGATTTACCAAACTACGACAGAAGCTCTACAACAAAAACGGGCCTAGGAGAGTCCACTGCAGAAGAAAAAATCCTGAATGTGCTGATCTGTAGGGTTGCCAGATAAAGCTTTGACTATTTCGCCTTCACTTAAATAATAAATCGCCTAACACGTATTTTGGGCGACTTCCTTAATTTATTGTGACCGGAAGGTAATAATGGACTAATTCAAATTGTCCAATTTGCGACAGATCGCCTGATCTGGCAACCCTTCTGATCAGAATGTGCATGTATCAGGAGCACACAAATGGTGGGACAACAGAAGATGAGATAATGATAGCGCAAAGAAAGGCCGAATTGGCCCTTGCTACCGAGAAAATTTTAAACATGTCTTTGGTGTTGAATTTATCTCACCTATCTAGGGACTCGATAAAATCTCACCGACAAATTGCACTCCTAAATCAACCCGTTCCTCAGGAAACCCGGCCATTCTTGGAATTCTACGCCTCACTCGAACAGCTGGAAGAGCATCAAGTAGCTCACAGGCAGTTGGAGCTACAAGCCAGATTATATATAATAAAAACAGAAGGAGATGCATAGGGAGCGTTATCAATGGCTTAACCGAAGCCACCCAACCACTAAGGGAAGTGATGGACCCCTATTGGGTCAACATTTTAATGCAGAATTCTGACGAAGCACCTAACGTAAAAGCACATAAAAACGAAATCGGAGGAATTTGGGAATCGATAAATATCGAAAAGATAGATAAGAATAGGATGGAACTAAAAAATGCACCAATCTTATTCTTCACTCTGGGAAACTCCTACGTAACCTGCTAACTTCTAGGATAATATTCATACCGAAGAAGGATCACGAAGAGGTCACAATTCCATTAGGCAACAAGCCTTTCGCTCATTTGGCATCCCACGCGGAGCATTCTTGAGTATATTTATTCGAGCTCCGAGAATTCAATATTTGACCAGATGCTCAATTTTCTTCCGTTTCAGTCGGCTATAGCTATAAGGGCAAGGAATTTGGTATCTTTAAGCTACAAGGATTGCTTTTAGTTACGTAGACCTAATTGATGTGACGAACTTTTCCTTTAACTCCATAAGTTGTCAATTTTCTAACCTTTGTACCAAAACGTCCTTTTTGTGCGACAATACTGTAATTCTTAAATCACATTTCTTATTGTTGAATAAATTGAATTAAAATGTACAATCCACATTCTTAACTCCATGAGAACAGTTCAACAAAGTGCATGCAAACGTGTAGAAATTTAGAAACCTATTATCTTGACTTTGCATGCACAGCATTGGTCCTTCGAGTCGGACATTTGTGAAAAAGAATAATTAAGGGTTATCGGACTGGTGCAACATTTTATGGACATTGTGACTTGTGTGACTTTGTTACCTATGTACTTGAACAATTTCGACCTTTGGGGCTCAATAATTGTGACTTTCGTGACTCAACATTGTGACTTTTGTGACCCTTGTGCCTTTGTGCTCTTTTTACCTGTGGCCAAAGGGACTAAATGTGACATTAAAAATTGTGATGTGCCGTTGCTTGGATAATCAGAACGAGTCTCATTCCTGAGCTGGAGGACGAACTTCATATGGATATTACTTTATCCTCACTGTGAGTCTCCAATTTCATTAATTCTTACTTATTATTTGAAAATAAGATATCCCTTTATTTGACTTGTGTTAACCGTCGCGACTTGCAATGACAGACTTAGCAGCGTGAAAGAAAAAGCGAACGCTGATCAAGGCTAAGCTATCGGGAATAAGAAATTCCTTCGCGGCGCGGCGTACGATTAAAATTTAGATATAGGAACATGGATTATACAGTTTGAGAAATTTAACCTTTGTATGATAGTTACCACAAGTCGCATCCGATTTTTCATCAAGTGCATCGTCATCCCAAAACTCGCAATCAGCTTTGGCTTATTTTAGTAATCTACTTTCAATGACAACACTTGTAGCGAACCTCCCTACTCTCACAATTCCTAAGTTTGATGGCTTATTCAAAGATTGAGTTAAATTTCGCGATTCATTTAAAACTATGGTACAGGAACGAATATAACTCTCGAACATTAAAAAATGCCATCATTTAAGTTCGTGTTTAATTTAAGCTGCAAGGATTGCTCTTGGTCACGTAGACCTAATTGATGTCATAAACTTTCCCTGTAACTCCGTTAGTTGACTGCTTGTAACCTGAGGCATTAGAACCTTTCGCCGTTGTCAATTTTCTAACTTTTGTCCCAAAATATAATTTTGGTGCGGCAACACTATAATTTGACGAGACAGCTTTGGGACTTCAGCTTTCGACCGTAGATCAGTGATTAGAGCACTGTTATCCTCAAGAGAGGTAACACTAATGTAAAAGCTCCATACCAAATTTTCTGTAATTCTTGAATCACATTTCTTATTGTTGAAAAAATTGAATTAAAATGTACCATCCGCAATCTTAACTCCATGAGAACAGTTCAACAAAGTGCATACAAACGTGTAGAAATTCAGAAACCTTTTAACTTGACTTTGCATGCGCAACAATATTGGACGTATTTATTAAAATGGGTTTACAGTCCTACAAGGTCAAGAATTGATCTTAGCTGAAATTATACCAGAACGAGGCGTACGACATTTTGATATCCTATCATCACCCAGTTTCAATATATACTTCTGCATCGTATTCGGGAGGCTTTGCCATATGAAATTTTAAAATTGGAGATCGAACAACAAATTTTTTTGCGTTCATCGACGATGTAAATAACCTTTACAAGAAAAAATCGCATGGTATTCAGACTCTGAGAAATAAGATGGTGAACTTCCTTGAAAGCTGTGGCATGTCAATCATATTGACAAGCACTTGCAATGGACGTAGCCGTGGATGGCAAAAGAAAAGAAGAATCTGATGTTTTGAGGAAGGATTTAGATAGTCTCACTAATGGGCTTTTAGAGCCACAGCAAAGACTGTTTGCCCTACTTACGATAATATTACCAAAAAAATATCACCAACTTGCACTAGGTAACATCATGCTAGGCACCTCAAAAACGTAGACAAGATGGTCAGGAATGCTGTGAGAAGATGGCAGAACCATTAATCCGTATAAACAGGCTGGAATCTCTTAAGAGAGGATTAAACCAAGCCACTCACTCATTCTATGAAAAGTAGCTGCAAATCTGCAAGCACAGGCTTACAGATCACAACGACCATCTAAATACAGTCGATCAGATTAATAAATGTTGGGCAACCAAACTCCACAATTCTGTTGACGGAGGTGGCCTAACCAAACCAGCAAAGACGCCTGGCCAACACTATTGGGCGGGTGATGGCATAAAGTTTTCAAGAGACAAGTATTATATTAAGTCTTCTTCGCTTACGATTTAGATTCTTACCAACAAGGTCGAGGATAGCGCGAGGAAGACAAAGAGGTATACGATGCAGAGCAGGTTACCAGGCTACTGAAACTTTTGAATTACGTTATCCAGCACTACTTCCGTAACCACGTTACATGTAGAAAAACAAGATACCGTAAGCAGCAGCAGCAGCAGCAATGGACCACGTATAAATACTAAGGAGGGCTTCAGAAAACCAGACATAGTAGCCACTAAGAAGCAAGTGGTTTTGATAGTGGACGCACCAGTAGTAGGTGAAAAATTCAATCTTCCAAGAGCCCACAGAACAAAAATCAGTACTACAGCCAAAAACTAAGAATAGCAGCTGCTATACAGGAAGATCCAGGACTACAGAATGCGGATATCATCTTCACTACCGAAACAGTCTACTGGAAAGACGAATGGGCAAAAGCTTCCTATAAGGATCTCGAAGGGATAGGATTTTCCCAAATGTATCTGAAGACGATCTCGTCAAAAGTGGGAAAGAAAAGCAAACCGGGAAGGAATTGGATGAAGTAAACAGATTCAATTCGTGAGGTGTACATCGAAAAACCGCTGTTCATCGGTGAGAGAAATGAAAACAAATTGGAACCATCCCAAAAATAGGGAACGCCTCCCGAACCTCAGGCGCAATAGTAAGGCTTTTCCGGTTGAGTCTCACACTCAATTTACAACCTTCAAGGATAAAACTGGTCATGCATAATTACGTATTCTCCCTCCTTACCAAACAAAAAAAAAGTAAAATGCCTCGTAATCTAATTAATGACGCGCATGATTGGATTGACGAGATTCCCACTGTCCCTAAAAAAATCAACGAATCCCTGTTCGATTTCTAACTCTTTTGTTGACAATTCATCCATTTTGTTATAGGCCAGTAGGCCTAAAATTTGGCAACCACTGTTCAAAGTGATTTAGTCACGTAAAAACCCAACTCGATTTTCAAAGCGAAAGTCGAGTGGGAAATTTTCCGGCTCAATCACTTTACAAAGGTGTTTGCAAGACGAGCCTGCTTTCATCCATTGAGTGAGTCATCACAACATGGGTGAAAATGGGCCCTGAAACGACAGTGCCAAGAACTGTACATTGCCACGGTCTCCTAAACGACGCGCCAGGTGAGCAGATGTTCCGGCGGGATTTGCCCTGGCCATCGAAAAGCAAGTCGGTAGACACGTGCACCGAAGGTGTAAACAAGTCGCTGATCACGTACGCCAGGCCTGCCCAAGCTGGGGAAAACTGCTCATTCACCACATGTTCGAGTTCCACCACCACGTCCCTCTTCTCAGGTCAAGAGGCTTGCGGGGTGGTCGCTCTCGTGAAGTTCAATGAGTAGAGGTCGGTGGTGGTGTTAAATTCCCATCTGACAAATGAGCAGTTTTCCCCACCTTGGGCAGGCCTGACGTACGCCAACCACGGCTATTTTCTATCTCTTTCTAGCCTGTGCGCGTCAACACAGGGGAGCTCAACGAGGACGCTTTCCTTGTGATCAAAATATTATTTTATCATTTCTAAATGTTTTAATATTTTGATTACCGCATTTCCCTTTCTTTCAAGCTTTAGTGCCCCTTTGAAAATAATATCACCCTACGTTTTGACTCTGGAAAATTTTTTTTTCAACGTTTTGATTTCGTATCAATTTATTCTGGAAACAATTAGCTTTAAGAATTGTTGTCAAATTGTTGTCAATATTATTATTAATAATTATTATTAATAATAATTAAAATCCTTAATTCTAATTAAAAGGACTAAGAAATTACTTTATTCAAAGAAAAAGCGATTAGTTCAAACAGTAAATAACATTTTGTAAAATAGTACTGAATAATTTATAAAGCTGCGAGGTTCGAAGATACAAAATAAAAGATAAATTTCATAAATGTTCGAAGTGTCCTTTAAGAAAAGAAACCGTTTTTAAAATTGATCAGGAAATAATTCAAATTATTCGCGCCATTCAATATCAGCCAATGAGAGTTTTTCTGAGGATACTAGTATATCAAGTTGTGACCTCACCCTGGCAAGATGTCTGCATGCCGACGGCCAAGCAATAATGCCAATTGCAGGGGACAAAACTTGATTTATTTAATAAATTATAAAAATAATATTTTTACCGTAAGTGTATTCAGATATTATTTTTTGTTTCCCAAAAACTATTCAACTGATCACCTGAAATACCTAATAATTAGGTATTTCAGGTGGTAGGTTGTGTCAAAGATCTTGGTTGTGTGCTCTTTTCATCTTTGATTTTACGGCCAATGGAAAGCGAATGTTGTGCATCGCGTTTATATCTGATTGGTTTCGACCGGCGCGAAAAATTTGAATTTTTGCCGTGTCGGTTTTAAAAACTATTTCTTTTGTCAAGGGGTTTTACGAATATTCACACATTTGTCTTTAACTAGTATCATCAATTGCGCGTGTAGTTTTCCGGATTGAGGAGAAACCCATTTTTAATAGAGATTAACAATTTCTCAGAAATATTTATTTGTTAAAAGTTTTTGAACACTGAAAGTTAAAATTAGATTCTGAGATTCAAGAACAAGGAAATAAATATTATCGGTTTATTTTAAAAGTTATTATATGAATATAACTTTCCAAAGATTCTTGAGAAAATTCAAAATAATTTCTAAAGATTTCAGATTAGTCAAAACAAAATTTTTTTAATTTAGAGACAATTTTTTTTATTTTACAGAAGTCTACAAAATATTAGGAGAAATTTAAACAATTCGAACATTTCTCAAAATTTTGGACAATCTTTAAAAATTGCTTTCAAATCTTCCAGATATTTTTTTTGACATTATTATAGATCTTTTGAAATGTACTACTTTTTTTCAAATCTTCAAAAATGTACATTTGGTTTGAAAATTTTTTGAAATCTCTTCAAATCTAAAATTTTAAAAAAGTTCTGCATAATTAAAAACAATGTCCTTAAGTCTTAAGTCTAATATTTGATAAATATCCTCTTTTTCAAATCATTATTATTTATTTATTCAGTATTCTTTATTATTCTTAGCCGAAAAACAAAACTAAGTTTCAACTAAATTGTTGAATTTTGAATTTAAAGGCTAAAAATTCTTTTTTGGATTAAAAAATTATCTCTTTGACTGGAAAATTCAACAATTTAGTAGAATTTTGATTACTTTCCTGAAAAACAAATCTGTTTTGTTTATAAATGCAACTTTTTGGTTAAAAATTTATCTTTTTGGAGAAATTTAACTGTTTCTAGTTTAAAATAAACATATTTTTTGGTTGTGATATCAGCTATTACATTATTATTGAGAATACATTTTTTTATATTTGAAAATTCAACTACTTTGTTATAAGTTGAACTACTTCGTTAAAAATAAATTTTTGTGGAGGATTTATAATTTTACTTGAAAATGTATCTCTTTTTTTTATTTATTTGCTTGAAAATGTAACCATTTTGTTGAAAAACCTTCTTTTTTTTAATTGATGTTTTACTTAATTTTAGTTATTTATTTCAGTTGAAGATTCATCATATATAAGTTGAAGATTTACCATACGAGTTTAAAATTATCTTTTTGGTAGAAAATAAAAAAAAAATGCAAGTCTCTTGTTTGATATGCGTCTTTTTGGTTTGAAAATTGATCTCTTGTGATACAGAAATTTAATCTTTTTTTTTGTTAAAAATACAACTGTATGGTTTTCACTAAATTTCAGTCAGTTAAAAATTGTACTTATATCAATCAATGACCTCTTCTTTTAAATATGAATTGCATTTTTCGTGAAGGATTTGTCTTTTTTTTTTTAAATGTATCTACTTAGCGAAAAGATGAACTACTTTCTTCAAGATTAATTTTTTTAATGAAAGATTCATAATTCTAGTTAAAAATTCACCTCCTTTGTTGAATAAAAATGCAACTGTCCGGTTGAAGATTCATCTCTTTTTTGAAAATTTGTTTTTCTGATTTCAAAATTCACCTGCTTTAGCAGAAATTATATCTTTTTTGGATAAAAATGCAACTGTTTGGTTTGAAATTCAACAATTTTGTTGAAAATTCATACTTTTTGCCTAAAAATTCTGCTGTTTTGTTGAAAATTTAACTATTTTATAGAAAATTTACTTTGTGGTTAAATTTAATATTTTGGTGTTGAAAAGAAAACTGAAATCTTTTCTGGATGAAAATTCAACTATTAAAAAAAATCTTTTTTTTTTTAATTAATGATTCATCTGTTTTAAGAGATATTTCATCTATCTTGAATGAAAATGCAACTGTTCGGTTGAAAATTCATCTCTTTTTTGAAAATTTGTTTTTCTGATTTCAAAATTCACCTGCTTTAGCAGAAATTATATATTTTTTGGATAAAAATGCAACTGTTTGGTTTGAAATTCAACAATTTTGTTGAAAATTCATACTTTTTGCCTAAAAATTCTGCTGTTTTGTTGAAAATTTAACTATTTTGTAGAAAATTTACTTTGTGGTTACATTTAATATTTTGGTGTTGAAAAGAAAACTGAAATCTTTTCTGGATGAAAATTCAACTGTTAAAAAAAATCTTTTTCTTGGATAAAAATGCAACTGTTTGGTTGAAAATAAAACTATTTTGTTAAAGTAATACTTTAAGTTGAAAATGCTGTTGTTTTGTTAGAAATTCAAATATTTCCTAGAAAATTTACTTTTTGTTTAAAATTTTTATTTTTCTGTAGAAAAGTCTATTGAAATCCTTTCGAATGAAAATTCAATTTTTTTTTGGAAAATTTGTGTGTTTGATTGAAATATTGACCTGTTTTAGTAGAATTTTCACTCTTCTTGGACAAAAACGAAACTGGTTGAAAATTCAACTCTTTCTTAAAAATTTGTCTTTCTGATTTCAAAATTCACCTGCTTTAGCAGAAATTACATCTTTCTTGGATGAAAATGCCACTGTTTACTTTTAAAATTCTAAAATTTTGTTAAAAAGTCATACATTTCGGTTGGAAATTGTGCTGTTTTGTTGAAAATGTAACTGTTCTATAGAAAATTTTCTTTTTGTTTAAAATTCATATTTTGGTGTTAAAAAAATGAACTGAAAGCTTTTCTGGATGAAAATTCAACTTTTTTTTGTTTTAATCAAAAATTCATCTGTCTTAAGAGAAATTTCATCTTTCTTGGATAAAAATGCAACTCTTTGTTTGGAATAGAACTATTCCGTTAAAAATTCATCCTTTTTGGTTGAAAAATTCGTCTTTTTGGATGAAAAATTCAATTTTGTTCGTAGAAATTTATTTTTTGTTAAAAAATTAATATTTTGATCTTGAAAAGTCAACTGGAATCATTTCTGGATGAAAATTCAACTATTTTTTTTTAAATTTTGTTTTCTTTTGAATTTTAAAATCCTAATCGTAATCTTAAAAAATCCGCTTTGGTAGAAATTTATTTATTTTTTTGAAAATAAAACTTTTTGATTGAAAATTATTCTTATTTGCTTGAGTATTCAACTATTTTATTTAAAAGATTTGGTTGAATCACTTTTTTAAGAAATCATTTTTTTTTTGAAGAGTTATATTGATACTTGATTGGCCAATCAAGTTCAAGCAGTCCCCACCATGGGGCACTCTGGCCAATCACAGGCATCGTAGACAATACATATATAAGAACAACATAACCTGAAACTTCAGTTTCAGGTCAGCCCTGAAGAAGTGAACTGCAATGTTCACGAAGCGTCGGCAACATTCATAGTTTCGCACACGATTGAAACCCGAAAAATCTTTAAATTTAAATTTATTATAGTTATGTTTTCAGTTGAAAATTCAACTCTTTAATTTTTTGATTGATAATCTAAAAAGGTAAAAATTTAACTGTTTAGGGTAAAAGTCTTTTTTTTTTTTTTGTTTAAAATTAATTTTTCAAGTGAAAGTGTAACTTTTCCGTTTTTTTAAGATTGATCTTTTTAGTTAAAAATTCTGCTTTTTTGGTGAAAAAAAAATAATTTTCTTGGTTCAAAATTTCATTTTTGTTGGGTAAAAATGCATCAGTTTCGTGGAAATATAATTTGTTGCTGAAGTCATATTTTTTGTCATATTATTTGTTGAAAATTCGTCTTTTTGGGCTTAAAAAACTTTTTTTTGTTGTATAAATTTCATGTTTTTTTATTGAAATATAAATTATTTTGTTGAAAAATCAAGTATTTTGTTGAAAATTTTTATGGCTGAAAATACATTTTTCTATTTGAAATAAATAAATCAATTTCAAAATTTTAAATTTATATCTGAAATACTGTTTTATTCCGTTTATAACAGATTCTATGTTGAAAGTATTTCAAGATTAAAATTCTGGTATTTGAAAATTGCGTAAAGGGGGGGGGG
>CAKNXH010040117.1:0-15228 GCA_932178445.1 Andricus quercusramuli
ACACACACACACACACACACACACACACACACACACACACACACACATATATATATATATATATAATTGAAAAAAAAGAGTTAAACAGCCACCACAGTGTCCCACCAAGAGCAACTGCCATCTAAAGAATGTCAATAGACCCCAGTAGAAGCGCGGTAAAACACACCTATGGCCACGTCTCACAACCGTGAGATGGGTGGTCACAGGGCACGACGAAATCACAACGACAGGCCGGCGAAACCCTCGTGTGTCTTGAGGACACGAAGCGACCCAAGGATGACAGCTTTCTGCATCCATCTCGCAAGTGCCTTGGCATATTTTCGGCACGCGGATATGGATTTAAGGTTGCGAACCAGTGATAGTTTCGCACCTCCCAGAGCACCTATCACAAGGAAAATTACTCGCACGGAATATTTTGGGTATAGTCGTTGAAGCTCTCTTTTAATGACTTGATACCTCTCCTCTTTTTCTTTCTCCTTTGCAGTGATGTATTCGGACGGAGCCTAGAATTCGATCACGAATATAGTTCGTTTCTCGAAGTCTTGGAGAACAATGTCAGGCCTCGAGTGCGCAACGGAGACTGCTGCCCGAAAATCGTTGTTCCAGAAAATTTGGCACTTCTCGTTTCGGACAATTTACTCTATAACCCTTGGAGCGTTCGGCAGGGCAGGGTCGTGACCAACACCGTCAGAGCGACAAAGATGGTAATAAAGTACTCTTAGGGCCGCATTATGTCTATAGATATACGTCGTTCCTCCGTGGGTTGGATACCCCGATAGTATGTGTTCTAGGTACTCAGCATGTGAATGACACGCTCTGCACCTATCACTGGGAACTTCTTGATATAAAATGCGGTCACGGTATGCTAAGGTGGAAATGACAACGTCCTGGCATGCGAAAATAAAGTCCTCTGTACCTGAATTGAGCTCTGATGATTTGAGGAAAACAAAAGTTTGCTCCTTCGACAAGGACGGTTTTTCTACATTTCTGTGAAAGTTTCCGTGCATATGCTTGTCGAGTAGCTTTTGCTGAAATTTTCTAAACTCTGCTTTCTTTACTTCGGCTTTTAGACGCGAAGCATCTAGATGGCCGAAGCTCTCGGCCGCTTGCTCAGCGGCTTTGTAAAGGAACGCTCCTTCGCCAATCATCTCGTGGTTCCTGACCATTTTTAGGAGCGGATCTCTGCCATTCGCAACGATGTAAGCTGTACTTAGAACAATTTGGTTATGAAGACACTGGAGATTCAGAAGTCCGCGTCCGCCTCAACGGCGTGAAATGTGTAATCGCGGAACTGACGAATTGATATGCAAGCTTTTATGCACATGCATGATCTTACGTGTGGTGACATCAAGGGCATTAAGCTCGTTCTTCGTTCATTGAATCACCCCAAACGAGTAGAGTAGAACCGGGACGGCAAGCATGTTAGTCGCAGATACCTTATTCAACGCCGACAGATTGGAAGACCAAATCTGTCGAAGAAGATGCTTGTACTTGCTTCGGAGATAATCCTTCACTGATGTTACGTCCTGAATGCGGCTTGGAGCCACGCCCAGGTATGTATAGGTCTCTCCAGTGTTAATATGTCTAATAACACTTATATCCACAAGCTCAGGGTCCTTGGGAATACCAGTAATCTTTCCTTTCTTCAGATGAATTTTGGCACACATGTCCAAACCAAAGTCCATCACAATCTCTCCTGTGCAGTTCTTGACGATATTTATAGCAGTTTGAAGTTTGCTTTTACCAGAGGCATAGATCTTCAGGTCATCCATATAAAATACATGTGTGACCTTATGCTCGCGCTGGTTAGTGTCGCCACAGAGGTATCCAGGAGAATTTCGTAGTGCGAGAGATAGAGGCAGAAGTGTGATGCAAAAAAGCAAAGGGCTCATGGTATCACCTTGAAAGACGCCCCTCTGGAAGGTGACGTTGTTCGTTGTCAGACGATAATTTCTAGATGAGATAGTAAATCTAAGTTTTCCAAAGAGGCATCAATCTCTATGCATTTCACTACGTGTGGATGTACCCTTAAGCTTTCCAACAGACAGATGATAAGTCTATGGGAGGTTGAAGCAAAAGCTTTCCGGTAGTCAATCCAGGCCATTGACAGGACGCGCTGATACCATACAGGCTCAATTCGTCGAACAGTCCTGTTGTTAAGGACAGCTGTAAAGATCTTATGCAGTGTGTTCAACAAGTTATTGGCCTGTAATTATCTAGGTTGGACAAATTGCCTTTTTTCGGCAGGAGTATAGTGCGTCCTAGCACCAGCCACTGCGGAATGGGCGTCTTCGATTTTAGATATGAGGTGAATATGCGGGCCAAATGTTGGTGTATAAAAGTAAACTTCTTCCACCAAAAGTTCTTGATACAATCTGGCCCAGCGGCGGAAAAGTTCTTCGTGCCTCTAAGTGATTTTTTCACCTCTTCGGCAGTGACTGATGGACATTCCTCATCAGATTTTATGAGGTCGCAAAACTCTTTGAAGATCGCTGAAGAGGCGCGATGGGTCAGCGTCATTTTTTCCAAATTAATGGCAACTGGCAATTATTTGAACAATATTTATAATCAAATTCGCATTTTGAATATTATTCCAAAAATAGGGGCAATGTTTTTTCGGAACCCACTAGAAATGTATCGTTAGTGACTCCTAGCTGTAATTCTGTTCAAATTGATAAAGAAATATTAATTTTTAAAACAATTTTTATAAATAAATGTACATTTTGACCATTTTTCCAAGAATAGGCTCCATTTTCTTTACGCAATCAACTAAAAATGTATTTTCAACGACTGTTCGCTATGATACTTTGCCAAAGAATAAGAAGAGTTAATTATTTAAACAATCTTTATAAACAATGTACATTTTGGTCACTTTTGCGGGATTAGCCTTATTTTTTTGTGGGGTAAGCTACAAATGTCTTACCAATGACTCCTTGTTTCCTTGTTTGTGTAATTAACAAGATCTGTTTATTATTTAAAGAATATTTATGTAGAAATGCACAGTTTGACCATTTTTCCATGAAAAGTATCAATTTTCTTTGCAGAATCAACAATAAATGTCTTATCAATTATTTCGCGAAGATTAATTAGTACTTTTCATGGAAAAATTATCAAACTGTGCATTTCTACATAAATATTTTTTAAATAATAAACAGTTCTTGTTAATTGGACAAACAAGACGACAAGAAGTCCTTGGTAAGACATTTCTAGCTTACTCCACGAAAACAATAATGCTATTCCTGCAAAAGTGACGAAAATGTACATTTGTTCTTAACAATTGTTTAAATAATTAACTTCTCTTATCTGTTGGTAAAGTATCATAGTAAAGAGTTATTAAAATACATTTTTAGTTGATTTTTAGTGTATTTATTTATAAAAATTATCTAAAAAAAATTAATGTTTTTCATCAACTTGGACCAAATTACAGCTAGGAGTCACTAATGATACATTTTTAGTGGGTTCCGCAAAAAAATTGTCCATATTCGTGGAATAATGTGAAAAATGTGAATTTGTTCATAAATATTGTTTAAATAATTACCAGTTGTTATTAATTTGAAAAAAAAACGAAAGCGAGAAGCCATTGGCAAGACATTTTTGGTCAATTCTGCAAAAAAATGGAGCCTATTCATTGTCACATACGAAAACTGTGTCTTTGTTTATAAAAATTGTTCAAATACAGGGTGTTCAAAAAGTTCCCGTACATTTTTTTTGTATTTCAACAGGCCATATTTTTTACGAGAAACTAATAAAACCAATACATTCAGAACCAAAAGATTTATTAAAACAATGAAAAGTAATGTACGTAAAGAAAATTACAGCAAGTGTTCCAAATTTCCCCCTTTGACTTCAATACATTTGCGAAGTCGCTTCCAAGATTGCCGACAATGTTCGCACACTCTTCTACCATAATCGTGTCCCAAGCGCGGATGAGAGCCGTTTTGAGAGCATCTACGGTGGCGTAACGTGTTCCTGAGATTTTTAGCTCCAAGATGGATCACACTGAATAGTCCATCGGGTTCAGGTCCGGTGAGTTTGGCGGCCAAACGTCCTTGCCCCAAAAACTGGGAAACAGCCGGCGCCCAATCTTGTTGAAGCACAAATCCATCTGGGTCGAAGTGCATTAAGGGACAAAACTACATGAGGAATTCAATAAAACCATTGGAATAAACAAAAATGCATAAAGACCAGGAAAAATAATGGCTAGAAAAAAAGTACGGGAACTTTTTGAACACCCTGTAATGCTGCCAAGCAGCAGATAGTTTCAAATAATTATAATTAGGCATACATTTCTCTCATATTCTATATAAAAACTGTGAATTTCAAACAACTAATCATTGCGAATCACAAAATACGGCTTTTGTTCATTAATTTGTTTAAACATTTATTTCTAAAAATCTTGTAAACAATATATAGCAAAGTATCATTGCAGGATACCTTCACGTACCTGACTAATAATTAATCATAGAGTTAGGCACCTGCCTCCCCTAATTGCCTCCAGCTCTGAGGAATTGAAGCAAAGTGACATTGACCGCTGGGCTTTAGTCATTGTCGACAATGACCGGTCAATGTTGGAAATTTCCGAACTTTAGCTTATGGGATAGACATTGACTAGTCAATGTCGACAATGACCGACGCCAGCAGTCAATGTCGACATTGACTAGGAATTGTCGACGACGACTGATTTCCGACATTGACTGTAACATACATTGGTCTGAGACAAAAAATGCTCTCAAGAAAAAGCAAATCGGTTGATTTTTAGATGGTGCGAAAGGCAATTGTTTAAATGATTTCCTGAAATGCAAAAAAGTTGGTTTCATAAAATAATGTATAACTTCTTTATCTTTAAATATAATTCAACGAAATTCAGAGGGATTTTCTGTGGTTCGATCCTGATTGAGTTTGCATGGTTCGGGGATTAAACAAAATATGTATTTTTAAATTCTCATCAGAGAAGGTATTATATTTGTGTAAAATTTGACCCCCCCCCCTCGTTTTTGTCAAATGTCCACGTTTTGAGACCCTCTGAACCCGAAAAACAGGTTTTTACGAATGTCTGGCTGTATGTCTATATGTATGGCTGTCTGTCTGTGACCACGATAACTTTCGAAAGAAACAAACTATATTCATGATCGAATTCTCGGCTTCGTCCGAATACAACATCCCTGCCAAGGAGAAAGAAAAGGAGAAGTATCCAGACCTTAAAAGGGAGGTACAATGACTGTACCCAAAATATTCGGTACAAATAATTGTCCTTGTGATAGGTGCTCTCGAAGGTGCCAAACTATCACTGGTTCATAATCTTAAAGCCATACCCGCGTGCCAAAAGTATTACCGCGGTTCTACTGGGAGCCGGTGTCATTTTTAGATGGCATTTGCTCTCAGTAGGACCCTGATGTGGTTATTTAACCCTTTTTTTAATTATATATATACAGTGAGGCCAAATTCATAGTAGTCATAGTCATAAGTGCGAAAGAGATGCTCTTATGCGCCATCTACTAGTGATAGATAAACGTTTATTTTTCAGCCTGCTGGCCTTAAAAAATTGACTTGCTTAAACTTCCATTTTTACAGAATTTTCTTAAAACTAACCCTTAAAGACTAACATCCATCCATTCCTTGTCTCTAAGTCGCACGCTTTTATCACCTTGCCTTCCTCGCTTCGCCTCGCCTCGCACGCATGTCCCTACTTTGTCGCATTGCCTCGCTTGCCAACCTCTGTTTTCGCTCTAATACCTACTACTTATCTACTATTGACAATATTTACATGTTACTTATATCTACTTTCTCTCCTATTTACAATCTTTCCGTCTCCATTTCTCTTCCTCCTTCCTTCTCTTCATCTCCATCTTACCCAACACTCCCTACACCCATGCTACTGCCCTTTTTCCCCCTTTTCATGCAACAATACCTCCATGCTTATCTCACTTCTTTCCACCTCCAGGCACTCCTCCAACCAGTGCTCCAGTCTTGCATCTCCCTTTCTACACAGTTCACACATCCTCTTCTCCCGTGAGAGCCAGAACCTATTGAAACCCTCCATGCACCCACACCTCATCCTCGCTATGAGCTCCTGACTTCCTTTCTCTCCTTATTCACATAAATATTGCGCTCTTGTCCTTGGCATAATCCACACATAGTTCCCGTTAAACCTTGACTCTCTTATTCTCTTTTCCCCCTCTGTCTTCTCTCTCTCCATGCCATTTTGCTTAAGGGCATGTGATACTTAGAAAATGATCGATTTTAGCAGTGTTAGGTTCCCCCGGCTTTTTTCCTACAATAATAAAGATTTTGCCTTAAAAATTTGGGAAATGATAGCGAACATGCTAACGGACGTCCCCGAACTCTTCTTTTGTAGAATAATTTGAAAAAATTTAATTTTGCTAAATTTTATTCATGTCTGTGTATTTTGAGGTTATGTGTACTGACAGCATCGTGCACAAACAAAAAATTTGTATTTAGCAAAATAATTTTTTTTTTGTTATAATCCCTCAAAAAAGATTTCGAGGACGTCCGTTATACTATTCTATAGCATCTCCGAATTCAGTTTTGAAATTTTTTAATTTTTGTGGACAAAAACCCGGGGGAACTGAACCTGATTTACCACAGGTCGGAATATCACATGCCCTTAACCAAATCATAAACCTTCCTTCCTTCCTCGTGTATCCTTCTCACTTCATCCATCTGCAGTCCATTCATTCTAAAATACCTTTCCCTCTCAGCCTCCATCTTCCCACCCTCACTCCTGTTCTCCTTCTCCCACCAACACTCCCTAACCAGCCTACTTCCCCCCCCCCCCTTCCAAAAATTTCTTCTCATATTTACACGCCCTGCTCCCTGCTAGAATCCCTACACTCGTTCTCCCCGTCTCCCTCCTGACAATATACTTAGGCGTGTTCCTTGCCAACCCCAGGGTCCACTTTACATACCTCTCCTGCGTTCTATTTACCTCTTCACTTTCCTTTCACCCCCACACCTCCACTCCATACAATAGCACACTCATCACTAGCAAATCAAACAGCTTCATTCTCCGTCCAAAATCATCTGCGAATAGCTTCTTTCCCAACCCCCACACCTGCCTCATCACCACATTTGCTCTCCTCACTCTCTCTTTTATGTGACCATCCACTCCCCCATTCCTCCGAAACACGAAGCCCAAGTACACAAACTCTTTCACCTCCTGCACCTCCTTTCCCTTCCACTTCCACTCTCCTCCCTTATCTCTTCCCCCTCCTTTTCTGAACACCATAACCTTGTACTTTTCCGCATTCAACTCTAACCCCTTCTTATCCAGGTATCTCTCAACCTCTTCATCATCTCCTTTAAGGCCTCCTCGCTATTTGCCAGCAACACTATGTCATCTGCATACGCTAGTGACCAAATTCTAACCCCTCCTATCCTGACTCCTCCTACCACCCCAGCCTCCAGCTTACTTTCCATATCCGCAATTAAAATCGCAAACAGCGTTGGGCTCAGAGGACACCCCTGCCTTAACCCCCTATCCATCCAGAATCCCTCCGAAATCCTCTCCCCTCCTCTTACCTTGTCTTTGGTCTCCTCATATATCTCCCTTACCCTCTCAATTAGGCCTTTTTCTACTCTCCTATCCTCCATTGCCTCCCACAACCTCCCCCTATCCACCGACGGAAACGCGCCTTTGAGATCCACAATAAACGCGTACACTCGTCCCCTTCTTCGCTAATTCTCTTCCACCACGTGCTGCAGCACGTAAATATTGTCGATAGTACTCCTACCCGCCCTAAATCCCGCCTGCGTCTCCGGAAATATTCCTTTCCCCTCGACATCCTTCCGCAGTCTCTCTGCCACCACCATCGCGTATAGTTTATACGCCGTATTCATTAGCGTGATCCCTCTATAATTTTCCTGCCTATCTCTATCTCCTTTCTTATACAGTGGCACTATTAACCCTTCTCTCCACCCTCCTGGGAATCCCTCGCCTCTCCATACTTTCTTCACTACCTCCTTCAGCCTCTCCCCCTAACCTCTTGTGTACTAAACAGCCATGCTTCGTTCTCCACCCCATCCAACCCTGCTGCTTTTCACCTTTTCAACTTCCTTATCTGCTTCTCTATCTCGTCGTCATTCAACTCCACCATCTCTGCCTCCCCCGTTCTTCTACTTCCCCCGTCCGTCATCCTTGAATCTGAGCCCTGGAATGATTCTTTAAAAAATTCCCTCCATTCCTCACTTCCTATCTTCTCGCTGCCCCCACCCTCCGCTTCCTAAACCTATTTATTATCTTCCAGACGTCCCCCTCTGTCTTAACATTTGCTAACTCCTCTGCCAGCTCTTTCTCCTTTTCCTGTTCTTTCTTCTTACACATCACTCTAAACCCCTTCCTCATTTCTACGTACTCCTCTCTCCTCGCATTACCCTCTTTCCACTTCTTGTACTTCCTCTTCACCTTCCTTTTCAGCTTTTCACATTCCCTATCCCACCACGGCTTCACCATTCCTTCCTTCTTTCTAAATACCTTCTTTTGCACACACCCTTTCACCTTCTCTTTCATATCCTCCCATATCTCTTCCATCGGTTGCGCCGCCGCCGGCCAACTTGCTTCAAATCCGTTACCGTCGGCGTGGCGGCGTATCGGTGCGCCGACGTAATCTTAAGTTTACATGGTCACGCCGCACAGTGGGAAATAAATGACTTTTTTGGTTCAAAATAACGTACGTAAGTAATTAGGCTTTCACTTCTTTTATAAATAAACAAATATGACGAAAAAATGGCCATTTCTTCTATTTTACGTTCCCGGTGCTCGTCAATAACAGGGAAATTGTCGAAATCGCCTAAGTTTCATAGAGTAACATTAGTTAACGATGTTCCAATATTTTATAATAAATAAACAAATTTTTTATAACAAAATTATTTGTTGAAAGAATGTTTTCTACGATTATCCATAATTTTACGTTTTTTTTTTAAGTTCTATTGCAAGAAATTTTTATAAAAACAATATAATGATGAAGACATTTCTTCTTAAGATTATTATTGTTAATAATATAAACAAATTTAATATACAAGTGCGTTAATCAGGCATTTTTTTACAGAAAAATTCATTTTTTTCGATGTCAATTTTTTCAATTAGGAACCTTATGATCATTTTAGCAAAATTCAGAATTTGATGAATAATCTCATGATTTTTTTAAACAAATTTAATAAAAAATGCATTATTGGGGCATCTGTCAACCGAAAAATTCGGAGAAACTTAAACTGAAAGGACTGAGATTGAAAAAAAAACTTTTTCGTTGACAATTACCAAAATAATAATTAAAAAGACTAACATAAAAAAAAATTCCATTGCCAAATGTCTGACTAATACATTTGATTTAGAAAATCCTGAAATTTATCAACTAATCATGAATGTTGCTGAATTTATTATGAATATCCCAAGTAAAAAGTCTGACATGAAAAAAAAATTCTGTCGATAGATGCCCCAATAATGCCTTTGTTTTTAATAAATTTTTTTTTTTAAACTTATAAAATTGATACAAAATTATGAATTTCGCTGAAATTATCATAAAGTTCCTAATTAAAAAAGTTGACATCGAAAAAAAACGAATTTTTCTGTCCAAGAATGCCTGACTAATGCATTTGTTTATTAAATTTGTTTAAAAAATCATTAAAATTTCATAAACTAATCATGAGTATTGCTGAAATTGTCATGAAGTTTCCATCTGAAAGGACTGGCATTGAAAAAAACGTATTTTTCTGCCGACGAATGCCCGAATAATGCATTTGCTTATTATATTTGTTTAAAGAAATCACAAGATCATTCAATTATGAATATTGCTAAAATTATCATAAAGTTTCTAATTAAAAAAATTGACATCGAGCAAAAACGAATGATGCTGTCGAAAAATGCCTGATTAATGCAGTTGTTCATTCAAGGACCCCGCACACATTTATGGAAAACATGGTCCCGGTCAAATTAGCTGAAACTGTGGTATAATGTAGTTTGTAATATCCTGATCAAATAAAGTCCTTAGACTCTGGGTCCAAAAAACGCCAGGTTTCGAAATAGGAAGGATCGAATGTCACTTTTCATGGACGCAAAAGGAGGTTAACGGACCCTTAAGGACATAGCATGAAATGATGTCACATGACATGACATGACGCATGCCATGACATGACACGATATGACACGTGACATGACACATGTCATGACACATTACATGACACACGACATGACTCATGACATGGCACATAAGATGATACATAACATAAAACACGAAATGACACACGACATGACATTTGGCATGACACGACACATGACATGAAATGTCACGTCATGCAATATCATGTGTCATATGACATATTATGTCATGTGTCATGTCATGTATCATGTGTCTTCTGTCATGTGTCTTATGTCATGTTATGTGCCATGTCATGTTATATATGATGTCATGTGTGACGTGACACATGACATGACACGAAATTACATATGACATTACATGAAATGGTATGGCATAACGCATAACACATTTGTCATGTCATGGAATGTGCTTCGTGTCATGTCATATCCTGTTATGTGCCATATCATGTCATGTGTGACATGACACATGACGTGACACGAAATGACACTTGACGTTACATGAAGTGGCACGTGTCATGTGTCATGTCATGCCATGTCATCTCATGTGTCATTTATCATGCTACGTGTCATGTTATGCCATGTCATCTCATGTGTCATTTATCATGCAATGTGTCATGTCATGTGTCATGTCATGTGTCATGTCATGTGCAGGTTGTCTAGCGGACCGGGAAACCGGGAAAACCCCAGGAATTTTATCAGACCGTGAAAAAACCGGGGAAAACCCAGGAATTTTGTTTAGAACCGGGAATTTTTTGTATTTGATCGAAAAATCGACTTTTTCTACTTTATTTTCTTTTTATTCCATTTCCACTTTATCTACAGTCGCAATGTTCCTTCTTATGCTTATCCTAAGTACCGATTTATGTAATTTTTGACATTCTCATCCTAATGAGAAGGTATTGTTTTTATGTAAAATTGGTCTTAGCTGGTTTTCATCAAATCTTCAAGTTTTGAGACCCACTAAGTCAGAAAAAAACTATTTTTACGAAGGTAAAATCTGTCTGTAAATCTGTCTGTAGTCTGTAATCTGTCTGTAGTCTGTCTGCAGTCTGTACACACTTTTTTAAGACCTAAAAAAAAAGACAAGTTCTTCAGCCAGCTATTTTGGATCAAAATTCAAAAAGTTAGAGCATTTTCAAACTTTTTGAGACCATTTTTTTAAGAGTTGAAAATTATATGTACCTACAAGATTATCATAACAACTTTTGGAGTTTTCTTCAAAAAATCTAACATTCAAATTTTGACCCCACAAAAATATTATGAAAAATCAACAATAATCATTTTTTTATAGGACGCGTGGTTTTGGTTAAAATCGTGAAAAATGACATTGCCAAATAAACAAAAAAGCAAATTTTTTACATTCTCATTCTTATGAAAAGGTATTGGTTTTATGTGAAATTTAACTTAGCCGTTTTTCTATAAATCTCCACGTATTGAGACCCTCTGAGTCAGAAAAAACGATATCTAAGAAGCTGTCTGTCTATAGGCACGATAACTTTCAAAAAAATGATCAGTTTGGATTGAGCTTCAGCACAGTTTTTTAAGACCTGAAAGAAAAGAACAAGTTATTTAGCCAGCTATTTTGGATAAAAATTCAAAAAGTTATAGCATTTCCAAAATGTTTTAGACCATTTTTTTCAAGATTTGAAAATTCTATACGGCTATTCGTAGTACTCGGAAATTCGAACAATTCATCCGCACGAAAAACGACACAAACTACGAAAAAAATAAATACACAAAAGTTGTTCACCCAAAAAAAGCTACAAATTTGTTAATAATCATTTTTTGATAAGACGCGTAGTTTTCGTTTAACTGTGAAAAATAAAATTACAAATAAACAAATGTATTTTTTTTGACAAAAGACACAAGGTACAATAAGATGTTTGATAAAAAAATGGTGTTCAAATTAGATCTGAAAATTTGTTTTTAACCTTTTTTTCTATCAAGACTCGTGATGAGAATGTGTTCGTTAAAGCCGAAGGAGCTTTAACAAAAGAGAATTCACAATTATTAAATTTTAGTTTTTGATGGTTTGACCTATAATTTCAAAAGTCCTATGCAAAAATGTAGGGGATGTACAATGACCGAGCGCAAAGCGTGCGATTCAACAGGTGCGCACCCTAGGCGCGCCCAAACTTGGGAGACGCGCAGCGCACTGCACGTTGAGAGTGTGCTCGAGCAGCGGGCAGATTTTTTCTATGTATATTATGTTGAAATTCCTATTTCTATGTACACATTGACTTCAAGAAATCACAAAAAGATATCTAAAACTTGGTCGGGGAAAAAATATTTGACCGGGAAAAAACCGGGAAACCCCCGGGTATTTCAAATTGCCCTGATGTGCCATGTCATGTGTCATGTCATGCGTCATGTCATGTGTCTTGTCATGTTATGTGTAATTTTTTTATGTCTCGTGTCATGTCATGTCATCTCATGTGCCATTTCATGTCATGATATGTCATGTGTCATGTGTCATGTTTCATGTCATGTGATGTGTCATGCCATGCCATGTCATGTTATGTGTCAATTCATGCCATGTCGTATGGCATGTCATTTCATGCCATCTCCTCGAGGGTCCGTGGAACTCCTCTCGCGTCCATGAAAAGTGACATTTGGTCCCTCCTATCTCGAATCCTGATCATTTTTGGACCCAATGGCTAAGGACTTTATTTGATTAGGATAATATAAACTACATTATACAACAGTTTCAGCCAATTTGACCGGGACCATATTTTCCATAGATGTGTGTGGGGTCCTTTGTTTATAAAATTAACAATAATAATCTTAAGAAATTTCTTTATCATTATATTGTTTCTATCTAAATTTCTTGTAATAGAACTTAAAAAAACGTAAAATTATCGATAATCGTAGAAAACATTCTTTCAACAAATAATTTTGTTATAAAAAATTGGATTGTTAATTATATAATATTGGAACAGAGTTAACTAATGTTACTCTATGAAACTTAGGCGATTTCGACCATTTTTTTCGTCATACTTGTTTATTTATAAAAAAAGTGAAAGCCTAATTTAAAAAACAGGCTAGACAACTCTCTTAGAAATCTTATCAGTATTTTTTCTTCAAATTTTTGTTGTCCGAATCGGTCAATATTTGTGGGCTTTACGTTATTTTTAACCAAAAAAGTAATTTTTTTCTCACTGTGCACCGCCCTGCCGCCGCCGAGAAGCGAAGAAGGCGGCGCGCCGTCGCGTTGCCCGCCGACGATCAAAATTGCTCAAATCGCCGCCGCCGGTCAAAAAAATATGTATATATTCCCTAGCTCTTTCAAATGCTATCTTGGCCCCTAAGATCAGTATCGTCCGATCATCAGCAGAAAGCGCGCGAGAGCTTATCCGCGTTTTTTATGAAACGCGTACCGTTTTTGGATTCTTAAATCACATCACTTTTTTCGGTAAAGCTGACAATTTCATAGATATCTTTGTACCGGTCCTTTGCTTATTGAACCCACCTTGTTGTCTATTCGTGCGTTTAACAGTCGCGCTTATTGATCATAGCGTTCCTTTCAACGCTGTTTTGCCTTGATTATATTTATCGCGTCGATCTTTCGTATCTCGTTTAATTTAGTGATCAAATTCTTCAAATACGACCCATAAGTTTCTAGGCGCTCGTCAGATGGGAAGGCACTCGGAAAAAGCGCGATCCGGCTGAAAACCAATTCGTGAGGTGTAAAGTTTGTCGCTTCATGCACCGTGGTGTTGTAGGCGAACATAGTCTTAATCATCATAATCATTGGCGTAGTTTTTAATATAGTCTGTTAAAACTGTGTGGCTACGTTTCAGTGACTCGTTCGTTTGCGGACGGTAACCTGAAGTTGTTAGTGGTTTGATGCTGAAAATCTTCAAGAATCCGCATCAATTTACTGATGAAACTACCTTCTCGATCAGTCAGAACCACGGTCGTATCCACAGGTTTGGGGGCTCTCGCGGTGGGGGAAGTTCCCTAACGTAAGCCAGAAAGTTTCGCAAACTGACCACTAGATGTAGTGGCGTATATGTCGAGTAGTGTAGGATTTGAAAGGTAAAACAAAATACGTTTTCTAACCTCAGAGTCTCAACTGGTCTCAACGAACCGAATCGTCAAGTAATATTTGAATAAAAGAAATACGAAAATGCCGTGTGTTTTGCCGTACCAAAGTGCAAAACAAGTAGATCAAAATTTAAAGGCAAGAGATCAATTTTTAAAGTGCCGAGAGATCTTGTTGTCCGGAGAGAATGGGAATCGTGTATCCCCGGCGTGAATTTTTTTCGTTCAAAGGTACGTATTTGCGAATTTCATTTTCCGGAGAACAATATTATGAGAAAGTGTAACTTGTAATAGCGAAGGGCGAATTATTCATCGTGCTCCGTTACAATACCCTCGCTTGCAAAATGGTGCCAAACCGACAAAATTCGATGATCCCGAGAAATAATTCCACTATTTTAATATCTCCAAAAATCAGTTTCATGCAAATTACCTTAAATCATATAAATTTCAGCATCAATATGTGTTTATTATTTCAATTAATATTAAAAATGCATCCATATTACTAAATTATTGAATACACCTGGATTAAATTGACTTCATTAAATTAAAATTTCAAATTAAACCACCACTTTCTCTACTCTACTATTACGCCACTACCGGAAGTGGCACCTTTGTGAAATAATCGGAAGCTTCAATGAGGGAACTTCCTCCACCACGAGAGCCCCCGGACCTGCGTATACGACCATGGTCAGAACGCATCGCGGGGCCTCTAAATGAGAAATAATGTGTGTTGCCACTGCATGGGCAACGGTTGTTGTTTTCAAATCTGGGATTGGCACTGCAAGACAGATACTACTAAAATTATCCTGCATCGTTAATACGTGCCGATTTCCGTTTGGAGTGATTAAACGCTTGTCCACGGTGTCCAATGACACCTTATCAAAAACTCCGAACGGGATATCTGTTCTAACCATTGGTTTGCGTGTTTTTGCCTTGAAAAGTTTATATTTTCTAAGCAACTCTTACATCAGCGGATGTACTCGTTGATATCGTCGCGCATGCCCGACCAGGTATAGCGTTCCAACGCATGGACATAGGAAGGTAGGGGACTAGGCATGTCGTTGCGGGGTTGA
>CAKNXH010040118.1:0-16465 GCA_932178445.1 Andricus quercusramuli
TTATTTTACCTAAGGATAAATTAGATTATGTTTTACACCAATTTATTTATTTCCATCCGAGGCTTAAATTCACACATGAAATAGTAACTAACAATTCCATTGCCTTTTTAAACGTTAAAGTTATCAAAAACAATTATGGCACTACTATCATGGATTGGTACCGAAAATATAATTATTCCGACAGATACATTAACTTTTTTTCTAACCATCCCATTCAGCATAAAAAGCTATTATTAAAAATCTCGTAGACACATCAATTCACATTTAGATTATAGTTTAGATTTCAAACGCATTGTTTCTATACCTTTTCATGGTAGTTTGTTTTTAAAGTTGAAAGAATTTTTAGTGAATTGAACATTAAAACAACATTTGGGATTTTTTCCAAACTGGATAAGTTCATAAAACTAGGCAAAGATTCTCTTAACATTTTCCAGCTTAGTAATGTAGTATATAAAATTGTTTGTTTAAATTGCGATAATTGCTATGGTGGTGAGACCGGTAGATTACTCGTCACTAGAACTAAAGAACATCACGATAATTTTAGACACAATCCTTAGAACCATAAAGTTATTGCAAGACATCAGGTTGAAACTGGTCATCAATTTGACTGGGAACACGTTTTGGTTTTACACCATGAACCTAATGAGTTTAAAAGACTGGTAGCGGATATATTCTTTATTAAGAATGAGGGTGATAATTGTTTAAATATAAAACCTGATCTAAATAATTTGAGTCCAATATACAACGTAATACTAGATTCCTTAATTTAAGATCAAAAGTTTTTCCTCAAGCATACTCTTATCATCGTTTCATCATTATTGTTACAATTTTAGTAGTTGTTAATTTGATATTAATTAATTTTTTTACCAATAATTTGTTACTTAGACTTTATTAAAACAAAATTATAAAATTTTAAATAAAATTTAAGGAACCCGACATTTATGGTTTACTACGTTTACTGTACTTTATTTCTATTACATCATGCTCTTACCTTCATTCACTCGATGTTAAACCTTGCCATGGAGCAGTAAGTTCATTCTCTCTTCCATTTTAAATTTAAAAATGAAATTCTTTAAAGAAGTTTTTTAATGTTGTCCGTGATGTGATACTAATGGACCTCACTACTTTTAACATCTCAAAGTTGAAATATTAAAAGCTCAGGTAAAGAATTTTACAATTTTTAATCTTTTTCTCAACCTCACTTTTTAATTCTATATGTTTCGTTATGGTATACAAAATGGCGTTTCTCTTTTTCTTCATTTATAATTTTATTATTTTTGCATTTGACTCTCGAAACGTCGATGATTAAAGGATCTTCTGAACATCATCATTGTCTCTTTATTTGGTCTGAAGTATGTCATTTTATACCTTCTACCACGGCGTACGTCGACTGAATTCAACCCAAAAGGGCTTGCATATGCCGGTTTTTTTTCTTCTGAATATGCTTCTGAGATGCCCCACGATCATTTTGAGCCCAAAAAGAAAAAAATCGCTCTGGCCGTTTTTGAGAAAACTCTTTTTTTGATTTTTTTGAAGAGGTTAATTAACATATTTTAATGAAAATAAGTGAAACGTGGAATTTCATTGGCTCAAACCATTCAGTTTGGCATCTAATAAAGGGCTACAGGTGCTGAACATATTACGAGAACTGAAACGCTTCAATATTTTTGAAAAATGTTGAAAAAGTGGGAAAAAATCGGTTTTTTGAAAATTTCATCATTCCAATTCATCCTATGTCCCAAAGACCTCAACAAGAATTGAAGTGCTTTATATTTTCTGCAAAATAAAAACAAAAAAAATCGAATGTTCTATCTCTAAAACTTTAAGAGTTATAGTCTTAAGAAGTCGATTTTAAGCGAATAATTTGAATGAAAAAAAATATATATATAGATTTGGGGAAATAACTTATTCCCCATGCCTATCTGGTAAAAATGACGAAATAATTAATTAAAGAAGACATAATCTTAAGTAGATCTAAAAAAACCCATTGCTCTAGCTCTAATAAGACCAAAATTATGGCCTTTTGAATATGACCCTTTTTTATCCAATTTTGTTTAACATCAACTTTATAAATAAAATTTATTGTTTTTCAAAAGAACTCATTTCCTCAGCGTTTAAGGTGAAAGTTGCCAGTCAGTTATTTAAGAAAGACTTCATTTTGAGTAGATTTAAAAGAAAAAAAATACTCTGGATGTAATAGAACCAAAATTATGGCCTTCTAAATATGGCCCTTTGTTATGAAATTTTGTTCAATATCAATTTTTGAAATAAAATTTATCGTTCTTTCAAAGAACTCATTTCCCGCGCAACTCAGGAGAAAGTTCCCACCAGATAGGTTAAGGAGGACCTGATTTTTTTCAAATCTAAAAAAAAATAATCCTCCAGCTCTAATCGCATCGAAATTATGGCCTTCTCAAAATAACGCTTTTTATGGAATAAAATTTTTTTTTTTAATTTACCGTTTCTGGAGGATGAGGCATGTGTAAATGTGTTTATCATATTGTGTATCTTATAATTGAATTAAATAAAGACTTAATTAATTTAATTATGAACTGAAAACTTTTATTAACGATATTCTGAAAACATGATTGTGAGTTTAAAATGAGTGAACAGACTTCATCATCTTCAATGCTCAGGAACATATTTCTTCTCAAAAATGAGATATTTATTTTACAAACTGATAAGATTTTGATTTCGTATTTGAGGAGCTTACTCTCAAAAGGGCTATATATCCACTCATGGTCTTTGTTGGGAAATCAAGAAAAACGTTTTACAGCATTTATAAAAGAATTGGGTTTTCTGGGTTCTTACAAATTTTTAGTTCTAGGCCACGTACCAAAATACAAGAAGTTTGCATTCTCACTATCTCGTTATCTCATTATCTCATTATACAGAAACTGGATGCATGCTCTGTTGACGGCAAATCAAATGTTTAACTCACTTCTAAAATGGGATAGAAAGCTTTTTTGGAGGAAACTGATACATAGGTTGATAGGGCTTATCCTAAAGATATGATTAATGCAAAAAAACAAAAAATTTTGAAAAGTGGATTTATGCCCTTTTGAAAGTAAGCTCCTCATTTAATTTCTTAAAAAAATGACGATTAGCATAATTTCATTATAAAAGGATCATATTCAGAAGGCCATAATTTCGATGCGATTAGAGCTAGAGCATTATTTTCTTTTTAGATTTGCTAAAAATCAGACCCTTCTTAACCTATCTGGTGGCAACGTTCTCCTGAATAGCTCGGAAAATGAGTTCTTTTGGAGAACGATACGTTCTATTTAAAAAATTGATATTGAACAAAATTTCATAAAAAAGGGCCATATTCAGAAGGCCATAATTTTGGTTCTATTACAGCCAGAGCACTGTTTTCTTTTTAGATCTAGTTAAAATTAAGTCTTTTTTTAATAACTCACTGTCAACTTTCACCTAAAACGCGGAAGAAATGAGTTCTTTTGAAAAACGAGAAATTTTATTCATAAAAATTGTTGTTGAAGACAATTTCATACAAAAAGGGTCATATTCAAAAGGGCCTAATTTTGGTTCTATCAGAGCTAGAGCAATGTTTTTTTTAGATCTACTCAAAATTAAGTCTTCTTCAATTAATTGTTGGGTCATTTTTACCAGATATGCATAGGGAATAAGTTATTTCACCAAAACTATATACATATTTTTTTTTCATCCAAATTAATCGCTGAGAATCGACTTCTTAAGACCATAACTCCCAAACTTTTGGAGATAGAACATTCGATTTTTTTTAATTTTGCAAAAAATTGAAAGAACTTGAATTCTTGTTAAAGTCTTTGGGACATAGGATGAACTGGAAATAGGTCATTCTCAAAAACTGATTTTCTCCCACTTTTTTCACCATTTTTCAACAATATTGAAGGGTTTCAGTTCTCGTAAGACGTTCAGCACCTGCAGCCCTTTTTTGGATGCCAAACTGAATGGTTTGAGCCAATGAAATTCAACGTTGAACTTATTTTCTTTAAAATATGTTAATTAACCTCTTCAAAAAAATCAAAAAAAGAGTTTTCTCAAAAAGGGCTCAAGTGATTTTTTTGTTTTTGGGCTCAAAATGATCGTGGGGCATCCCAGAAGTATATTCAGAAAAAGCCGGCATATGCAAGCCCTTTTGGGTTGAAGTCAGTCGAGGCACACCGTGCTACGTTATTTATAAATATTTATTTACTCAGGCGAAAACATCGCATTTTAACTTTTACCATCTATTAATAAGAACTAAATACAATGATTATTGTTATTATAAATAAAAATAAACAAATAGTAATAATTAGCAATTACAATACAATCGAACAGCTAAAATCACTGAGTTCTAGAAATGTATTTATTTGTATGGGGTTTACAATGTCAATGTACACTAGAGTCCCGATTTCATAGCTCCCGATTTCACTGACAAGGGGGTCCAAGTGGGCGAGAGAAAAGCACTGCTAGGTCAGCGGAGCAACTCCACAGTAACGCAGGAGTGTATGAAAAAAGCGGGCAGTATCCCCCGCGGTTAATCGTGTCGTCTGCTTCAGTCATTTTGTCAGTTGCAAAAATGTCGCATTTCATTCGCTTCAGTGTTTGGGTTATGCGGCAAAAATGTCGAAAGAAAATAAGATGAAACTATTATCTGTTGAAGAGAAACACGATCTCTTAAACGAAGTGAAATCAGGTACCTCAAAAATGTAATCGTTCAATTTTCAAAATTTAGGATTGATTCTTATTCTTTTTCAGATTTGAATAAGAAATAAATCGATTTAAATTTAAACAAAACAGCGGAATTATTTGTAACATATTATCAGGTTCAAATATTAGATTTACAAAAAGCTGACTTTTTCCCATGTTCAATCAATGGGAAACTTCATGGTTTTTGCGCGACCCCTAAATATTAACCGATTTTGCTCAAATTTGAAGATTTTTTTTTGGGCATTCGAACCAAACTGGGGGGGGGGGGGGGGGAGAGCAGAGAAATTCGAAAAAAAACCACCAACTATAAATAAGAACCACACTATAACGTACATACTTAAAAATTGGCACTTTCATCAAGTTTGATTTTCGAGCACAATAATTGTCACGTTCATTATGAGAGTCCCGATTTCGTTTGAAGGGCATTGAGGGTACCCCCGAGACGGTGGCAAAAACGGGACTCTAGTGTATATAATTCCTGAAAATAAAACAAGAATCCAATTATCAAATTTGGACAACCACCACAAAATGCTCCTATTGCAATTCCTGAAAACAAACATTTGTTTCTTTGGAAAAAAAATAAAAAAGAGGAAAGAAAAATGAGAAGGTAAGCAAGCAAATCCCCTTCCTTCTCTTTTTTATTTCATTCGTCTTTTTTTTATTATTATCAAATGACAATATAAAAACATTTATAATATTTACCAATGTTTCGGTGCTCATACAGCACCCTTATCAAGGCAAGAAAAATTAGAGTAGGTGGAGCAGCGACGAAACAACGACGCCTCTCCTCGATACCTGAGATCTAAGTGTGGGTCAAAAGGAAAATCCATTATAAGCACATCAGAAATCCGTAGATACAATGTTATTTTGTTTGTTTTTGATTTTGTGAATTCTAATTGTGATATGTTTTTCAATTAACTTAATTTAATTTGGATAAATTAAAATTACATCTAGCAATAGGTTTTCATGAATCTTTACTTTCTTTTATTTCTGATGTGTTTATAATGGATTTACCTTTTGACCCACACTTAGACCTCAGGTATCGAGAAGAGAGCGTCGTTGTTTCGTCGCTGTTCCCACCTGACCTCATTTTTCTTACCTTCATAAGGGTGCTATATAAGCACCGAACCGTTGATGAATATTATAAATCCTTTGATATTGTTATTTGATAATAATGAAAATAAAAAATACGAAAGAAATAATAAAAGGAAGGGGATTTGGTTGGTTACCTTCTTATTTTTCTTTCCTTTTTTTTATTGTTGTCCGAAGAAACAAATTTTTTTGTTTTTAAGGAATTGCAATAGGAGCATTTTGTGGTGGTTGTCCAAATTTGATCGTTGAATTCTTGTTTTATTTTCAGGAATTCAATACATTAACTTGACTATTGGACGTTTAATAGGATTTTGAATTTGATTTCAATCTAATTTAAAATTCTTCAATTCCAATTTACAATTTCAGTCGTCACAGAATTTTTTCAACTAGAATCTAGAACGATGTTATCGTCGCCAATATTCAGCAGGTAATGAAATTTGAGAACTTCAGTTAAACTGCAACTGTACTATCAAGATGGTTAGAATGAGACTTTGAGTAATTTGGGGATTGCAAAACTCAATAGAGCTGACCAAGAACTGAAAGACTTTCAGTTCTGACTTAGTCTCCCTCTATTATCCTTACAATTAAATTATAAAAGCATCCATCCTAGTTCATTTTGGGACTGGGTTCAAGAATTCAAATGATACTACGTTCATGAATAGGTAGTGAAATGGACTATTAGTTATAGAATAAGCAGGATCATCAACATTGACGGTTCAATGGTACTGTAATTTCCCGTCAATGAGGCTGGGAATTTTCCTATTATTCCTTAGCCGCAGGTCTATATGCAAATGAAGTGAGAATTTCTATTTTGAAAAAATTCAAAGGATCCGATGAATTTAATCATTCGATTTCAGAGCGGGGCAAATCATTACATTGCCCCTCCCTGTTCGATGTCTAGGATTAATTAATTTCTTAATTGTAAGATATAAAAGCTTTATTAAAATAGTAGTTACATTTTTGGTGGTTGTGCCGTGCGCAACAGACGGACTCGTGACAAAGCGTAGGACCTTCTCGGTGCTAGTGTCGCTTTTTACATGGAACTAAATTCCTTACAAACTCGTCCATCCTGACATACAGTTTGACCCAAACTGATACACAACTCAAGTTCCTACAAAGAACACTCGGAATAATAATTATATAATATAAAAAGAACTCAGCTTGAATCATAACAAGTAACTTAAATTAAGTCGTCATACATAAAATATTCAGGGTAAATGCTACAGACTGTGGAAATCAGATTGTCATACCACGGTTTTATGTTACACGATTCCCAAGTACCGACGTAGGGTTTTTGTGTAACCTGAAAGTTCTCTATATCTTGAAGCACATACCCATAATTGCGTAAGACTTTGGTGACCTCGTAGGGTCCTTTGAAACGTCGAAGAAGCTTTTTAGCTACTCCGACCGTTGTGTCGTAATTTTTAATCATCACGTAGTCGCCTACTTGGTACTTTCGTGGCTCTTTATGTTTTTTATCAAAATAAACCTTATTGTAATCTTGAGCCTTCTTATTTTCACCTATTGGTTCAAATCTAATTTTCTCGAGGTCATGAACCTCATCGTTGTTTTTGGTTTGTTCTAAATATTCTGCCACAGGATCAATCATTACAGTACCCCGTTGGTTTACGCCAAACAATAGTTTGCTAGGAACGGGGAGAACGAGTGTAGGAATTCTAGCAGGGAGCCAGGCGTGTAAATATGAGGAGAAATTTTTGGAAGAGGGGGGAAGTAGGCTGGTTAGGGAGTGTTGGTGGGAGAAGGAGAACAGGGGAGGGGGTGGGAAGATGGAGGCGGAGAGGGAACGGTATTTTAGAATGAATGGATTGCAGATGGATGAAGTGAGAAGGATGCACGAGGAAGGAAGGAAGGTTTATGAATTGGTTAAGCAAAACAGCATGGAGAGAGAGAAGACAGAAGGGGAAGAGAGAATAAGAGAGTCAAGATTTAACGGGAACTATGTGTGGATTATGCCAAGGGCAAGAGCGCAATATTTGTGTGTGAAAGGAGAGAAAGGAAGTCAGGAACTTATAGCGAGGATGAGGTGTGGTTGTATGGAGGGTTTCAATAGGTTTTGGCTCTCTCGAGAGAAGAGGATGTGTGAACTGTGCGGAAAGGGGGATGCAAGAGTGGAGCACTGGCTGGAGGAGTGCGGGGAGGTGGAAAGAAGTGAGATAAGCATGGAGGCATTGTTGCATGAAAAGGGGGAAAAAAGGGCAGTAGCATGGGTGAAGGGAGTGGTGGGTAAGATGGAGATGAAGAGAAGGAAGGAGGAAGAGGAGTGGAGAAGGAATGATTGTAAATAGGAGAGAAAGTAGATATAAGTAAGATGTAAATATAGTAAATAGTAGATAAGTAATAGGTATTAGCTGCGAAAACAGAGGTTGGCAAGCGAGGCAATGCGAAAAAGTAGGGACATGCGAGCGAGGCGAGGCGAAGCGAGGAAGGCAAGGCGATACGAGCGTGCGGCTTAGAGATAAGGAATGGATGGATGTTAGTTCTTAAGGGTTAGTTTTAAGGAAATTCTGTAAAAAATGGATGTGTAAGCAAGTCAATTTTTTAAGGCCAGCAGGCTGAAAAATAAACGTTTATCTATCTAGTTTGCTAGGACTTACTCCCGTGGTGCTATGGGCGAAATTATTTAAGGCAAACTCGACGTCGTTCTACATTTTGTACCATGGTTTACCAGAAGCGATTGATTCTCTCTACTTGGCCATTGGCCTTGGGTGTCGCTGTCGCAATTAAAACATGATTTATCCTATTTTGATCTATAAAATCTTTAAAATCTACCGACGTGAAACAGGAACCACGGTCTGAGATGATTGTTCGCGGCCTACTATAATTTCGGAAGTGATCATTAAGGCAATTTATCGTTTCTTTTAAATCTGTACTTTTAGTGTGGTACAATTTTAAGAACTTCGTGAAGGAGTCTATTATTAAAAATGCATGTTGCTTTGTTGCAATTTGCTTGTCAATTGGACCTAAATGATCAATGTGATACGTCAGAAATGGAGCTTCACCCTTTGGTATTGGGTGAAGACAACCTTCACACTTCCCCGTGCAAGGAGAAAATGCTATACATTTTAAACAATTACCGATATACGTCTTCGCTTTTTCACGCATTCCAGGAAACCAATAATTTTTCAGAATTGATTCAATAGTTTTCTCCGCTCCGAAATGGCCTAATTCATCCTGGTATTTCCTAAGGATGTGAATTTCCATAGTTTCCGGTACGTAGAATAAAATATCGTCGTTCCGTTTCCTATAAATTAAAGCATTTTGCATTTCAAATAGTCGGTCTTCGGCAGTTTGAAGCTTTTCTCGCAGCTCACGATTTTTTGGATCGAGGTTTTTTGAGATTATTAAGTTTGATTCGAATGTATTATCCTCAACCACTAATACGTTAGCTGCGCGGCTAAAAGCATCAACATGTTGCATTTTCTCGCCTGCTCTATGTTCAAGTGTCTTATCAAATGTCTCCAATTCGAGAGACCACGCAGAGATTCGTCGGTTTACATCTTGTTTGTCCAATGTTAATTTTAAAGCGTTACAATCTGTGACAATCTTGAATGGTATTCCTTGCAGATAAATACGGAATCGCCTCAGGGCGTAAATCACAGCTAAAGTTTCTAGTTCGAAGCTATGGTATCTACTTTCTACTTCTGAGGTTCTTTTTGAAAATTAAAATACCGGGTGGAATTGACCATCCGACTTCGCTGAAGTAAGGCTGCACCGTAGCCTATTTTGCTCGCGTCGCAATGAAATTCGGTTTCATCTTTTGCATTATAAATGCTTAATACTGGTGACTGAATTAATTTAGCTTTAAGATCATCTACCGCCTTAAATTCGTTCGGACCAAATCTAAAGAGCACGTTTTTTCTTAATAGGTCATAGAGAGTAGTAGCGGTTATTGAGAAGCCCTCTATGAACTTTCTAAAGTAGGAACATAGTCCTAAAAAACTTTGAACTTGCTTAATGTTCTCGGGTATGGGGAAATTCTTTACCGCTTCAATACCATGGTTAGTTGGACTTACTTCCTTATATGAGACTTTGTATCCAAGGTCCTCGATCGGAGTCTGGAGAAACTTGCACTTGTGTAAACGCAACTCTAATTTGTTCTCGTCCATAAGGGCAAATACGCGTTTCAAGATATCGAAGTGATTTCCTAAAGACTCACTGGCGATCAAAATGTCCAAATAAATGACAACCTCACTCGACTTGAGCAGCCGATCAAAAAATTTATTAACGAATCTTTGAAATTTTGCCGGGTCCGTTTTGAGGCCAAACGGTATCTTTGTATATTCGAATTGTGCGAGGGGTGTTATGAAAGATGTATACTGGATGGAGTCTTCTGCCATTTCAATATGGTGAAACCCATCTTTGAGATCAAGCCATGTAAAATCTTTCTTCTCGCGTAATTTGTCAATTTGATCTTCTATGAGCGGAAGTGGGTAATTATACCTTAGAGTAATTTTATTCAAAAACCGGTAATCCACGCACAATCTGTATTCTGAATTTTTTCGTTTTCTTAGTACTATGGGGGAACCTTAAGGGGATTCGCTTTCACGAATAATACCTCTCTTTAGTATGTATCCCAGAATATTTTCTAAGTTTTCTTTTTCCTCAAGGGATAATCGTCACGGCGGAAAATAAATGGGACGATCATTTGTCAGACGTAAGCTCAATTCGGTTTTAGTATTTGGATATTCTCAAGTGAATCTGTTATATTGTCTACCGGAATGTCAATGTTAAATATCTCTTTCGTAATATTAGCTTCTACCTCAGACAACGCAATTAATCTTAAGTTAAAAGCCCACAATGCGTCACGACCTAGATCGACAGAATTTGACATCGTATTATTTGGGACTACAATCAGCCTTACCGTTTGCTCGACATTATCTAAGGTTATTTTTGCCGTTACAAAACCCTAACGAACATGCGGATTGTTATTAATGCCACCATACTCACCACCATCGTACGGACTCATACTTTCGATCGGGATGAACGATTCCTTAACAAAACTAATCGAACTTCCCGTATCTAGGAGAGTATCCAAGATCAGAGAGCAGCTCGCTCCCGCAGAATTGACCTCGAATTTCGCCAACTTGAAGCACCCTTTATTGAGCGGATTCTCTGAAGGGGTCGTTGATTCCTGCGGGTCCAGCAGTCTCAGCCACGTTACATAGTTGATGATCTCACGAGGTGTCACTTAAGTTGTTGACATGCTGTTGATTCTTCGGCTGCGGCTTCTTGTTAGGGCAATCCGTCGACAGGTGATCCATCTCAAAACATCTAAAACAAGCATCCTTTGGCCTCGGTGGTTGTCTACATTCCGTTGCCAAATGCCAAATGTTGCTGTCTTCGATCCTTCTTCGGCTTTGGAGACCGTAGTGGCGGGAGCACTTTTATTGCCATCTTCTATGTTTTTAAAGTCGTCTCTCAACGTAATTTTTTCAAAGGCTTGTAGAAGACCTCTTTCCATTTTCATTCCATTCCATCAATAAGGTAGTCCACAAGATCCTCTTCCTCGACCGGCACTGCATTCACCAGAATTAATTTCTCGTGGAAATAGTCGTTAAAAGATTCTGAGGTTTTCCAGGATCGATTCCCGAACTTCTTTCTCAACGAAAATCTGGTCTTGCGATGGTCGAACATGGCTGCTGATTCATTGAGAAGGTTTTCCACCGACATACCAATATATTCGGGCTTGGAGTGGAACCACCTCAAGGCCTTACCCTTCAATTTTGCACCCATCAGAAGTCTGCCATGCGCGTCGTTGAGTTCGTAAGTATTGCGCAGGAGCTCAAATTGTTCCTTCCATTTCCTGAAATCTGCTCCTGTTCCGTCAAAATCGCTCAGAAGGTCTTTTAAAATCGTGAAGTTTATGCGGTGTTGGACAGGTTGTTGTGATTCGGGACGAGCAGGACTGTTGCGCAAGAGCTCAATTTCGCGCCTTGCGAGTTGTAGTTCCCTTTCCATTAATTCCCGTTCTCGACGCAAGAATTCCATTTCCCTGAAGTACATACCTCCCTGATATCCGTGCGTCAGTGGATGAGGCGGAGAGGCTCCTCCTAGATTTTGTCTCACGTCCAGGTTCGGCTGCTCACCCCTCCCTACGGCATCATCTCCGTGTTCGTTGTCTACAGGTTGTGTGTTCGGCTGAATTTCGTTGGCGTCATGATACCAACTGTCCATCGGGTCAGCCTCCTGCAATCGCCTGATAAGCTCCACTTTCGTGCCTTGGGCCGATATTCCAGGACGATTGCATACTTCCTTAAGGGTGGCTACCCTGTATTTTGTCCAATTCATGGCATAGCACTTCGGGATCACACACACACGACGTTTTCGGAATCACGCACACACATCGTTTTCGGAACTACACACGCGACGTTTTCTAATTCACTAGAACGTGTGGACAGAATGACGTTTCAAGTTTCATAAGTTTTCTTTAATTTTCTAAAAAACACTAGCACTCTGAATGTAAGGGCATCGCACAAAATGATGCGACTGTACTGTGCTTCTCTACACGTGATTCACTCCACAGAAGTTCGTTTTTGCACTCAAAACTAACCACGCGGCAACAGAGGTTTTCCGTCGGCGCACATGATCACGTCGAAGCACGTCAGAAGCTCTAGTCGGGCCCACGGCACACAGCTGAGTGTGCTCCGTCGACGATTTTAGCGCCGCGCTGCGCAATTTTCACGAACTAGATCTCAGAGTAAAACGCCACACTGCGTTCTTTTTCGGCAAACTGGATTGGCGTTCCGAACTCCGCCATTATGCCGAAATTAAGACATCTAAAATTCCAAAGACGCCGAAACCGAGTTTCTTAAAAAAAAATGCCGATTCCCAACTTGGAACTCGTACTCGCGCACCTCGCGCATCCGCCACGGAAGTTCGAAGGAAAACCGAAGAATCTTCGATACCCGAAAGATACAGAAGAGCGGAAGCGATACGTGTGATCGAATACGAGGCTTGCGGCAAGCCAGCGTCAATTTTCTTAAGTTTTTACACCACACATTAAGTTTGAATGGTTCTCGCGTTTTCGCGATTCACTGTGGGCGACCCGGATATGCAATCCCACTTCTGAAGATTGTAAGGTATAAAAACTTTATTAAAATAGCAGTTACATTGTTGGCGGTTGTGCAGTTCGCAACAGACTGACTCGTGACAAAGTGTAGGACCCTGTCGGCGCTAGTGTCGATTTTCACATGCAGCTAAATTCCTTACATAATGTACATGGTTCATGACTACAAACAAGAAGGTTGCGCCGCCGCGCCACGCCGCCGACCAACTTGCTTCAAAACCGTGCTGCCGCTAAATCGATTTCGGCTCCCGCGGCGTATCGGCGCGCCGACGTAGTTTTAGGTATATCATAGGTAAATTCAAAAACTGTGAATTTTTGTGTTCGAAAAGAATCTAAAAAACGTCTCAAAAAACTAAAAATCAAATAACTTAACACAATTAGTTTATAATTAAATTTTCATTACATTTCATGGAAGCATTGATTTTTAACTTCCCAAGTACAATTTTGGATACATGTTATCGCAAAATAGTGAAATATTTCGAATTCAAGACTTTTGACTCACTCATATAAGAATTTAAAACAAAATTGATTTGTTACTTTTTATTACCAGTGAATATCCTGCCTAGCAATGAACCTCGGCCGAGGAAAGTTAACCGATCTCAGGAAAAACTGAACGTTGATGAACGAATTCCGGCAAGCGAAAAAATTTTTGGGCAAACCCTGACCTTACCTGAAAAGTGAGCAAAAAATTTGCCGACCACTGCTCTTAACCCGAATCCGGCCACGGAGTCATATATGGTACAGCGAGCAGTGGTTTATGAAAAACGACTTATCCTGGTCTCTCACATTTAAATCTCGTGCAAAACCGTCGTATACTATTCAGGGAGGTTACCCAAATAATTTTAGGCTGCTGTTTGGTGCAAGTTGGCAACCTTGAGCTGAGGAGGGTGTTCCCCGTTTCAGATTTTGTTTGAAGAAACAAAATTTTTTGGGCGGATTCGGGTTAATGAAATGCAAAGTACTTCAATCCAACAGACTGCACGAGTGCACGGGAATAATACTAGCGCGTGCGCAATTTAAAACATGTCTATTTTGCGAATCGATGCAATGGAAGCTCACACGCTCACTTTGGAGATGAGTAACTTTGCACACCGGCCAAATAAAAATATTCTTAAAAATTCGTGTAAAATAAATGTGCGTGTCTGGGGACGCACGGTAGAATGAAACCTCGAAAGTATGTTCACGTAGAATAAATTCATGGAATTCAAGGAACAAGCGGAATTCACGGAATTCAAGGAATTAAAATGAATTCATGGAATTCAAGGAATTCACGTAATTGAAGGAATTTGCGGTATTCAAGAAATTCACGGAATTCAACGAACTTAAAGAATTTACGGGATTTAAAGAATTCACGTAATTCTTGGGATTTATGAAATTCAGAGAATTCACGGAATTCATAGATTTCACGGAATTCATAGAACTCACGGAATTCAAGTAATTCGTGGAATTCATGGAATTTACGGAATTTACGGAATACACGGAATTCATGGAATTCGTGGTTTTCACGGAAATCATGGAATTCCACGAATTCCACAAATTCTTATGGATTTATTGCTCGTGCAAAAATGTCGTACCGCGCCCTAAGAATTCGCTCTTCAAAATTGTACAGAAATTTGGCTAAAACCCAACATACGGGATCGGGAATTTGGTGGAAAGTGTAAAAAAGTGCTATGAAATTTTTCGGGTGGTTGTTGCAAAAAGCTGCATGTGATACACGTGAGCGCAGGCGATTGCTACTCGTATGATTGCAGTATTTCCCTTCAACTTTTCGCAGTCTTCTACTTTTTGCATTCGCTTAGCTTATGCGCTCAACTCCGTATCGTGCTTTGATCCTCCGGCTCATACTGCAAGTTGCACACTCTTCCGCAATCGCATATTTTGCGCACTTGTCACAAATAGCTATTGCTAACGCTGAAGTAGTTGAAAAGGTCTTATCAGCAATTTACTCATACTTTTAATTTTGTAGGGCGCATGTCACACCGAACGTTTTTATCCATTTTTTTCCGTTCCGTAGTATCGGATGGACGTGCAAAATTTTTTCATTATTTTCAAGACTACAGTTTGTACATTTATGCCCAAAAAAGCAGTTTTAGGTGACAGCATGGCGCAATAAAAATACTATTTTGAAAAGGGTATACATTTTTCTTTTTTAACTGAAAATCCGAAAAAGCCTTTTTTTCAAGTATACTCGTATTTGTAGTGCTTCTAGAGTGAATAGTTTCACATTCAAAAAGGAAATAAAAAAATTTAGCTGATGAGCCTACAAAAACAATAAACTGTATGAAAAAGGACAAATAGTGATTACAAATAAGAATTAGGCAAATGGAGTATTCGAAATTTGGAACATTTGGAATTGATAATGTAAAGAAATAAGGTGGAATGCACGAAAGACAAGAAGGCTTTTTAAGATGTGAAATTTTCCTATATCTATATTTTTAGAAATCATCTTTGCTGGATACAGAAGAAACCAATAGGATAACTGCTATTCCAAATTTTTGTGAGATCTAAAAAACCTTTTCGAAATGGTCTTTCAAAATCTTTCCCTTTTTCCGCTAGGTATGTTCAATATTTTTCAATTTCGTGCGAAACATTTGGCATTTTATTATTTCGATCTTCAAAAAAGTAAACTTAAGTTTGTTAACAAAGAAAGTCCTAAAGTTCAATTAGGTGCAATTAGTATGGGTGTGTCTGTCAAGCGAGAAGGTGTCGTATAGCGCTTCTGACCTTGCTTCAAATAAATATTGACTAATTTGTCTAACCTAAACTCCATTCCAATCTCCCGAGTGCACTCGTCAATAATGCTTAGAACTAGATTTATTTGCTCTGCATATTAGACATAGATCTTGAGGTGACCTATGTAAAACACATTAGGGCCCTGATGCTTTCAATGTCCAGGATTGCAGCAAAAGTACCCTTGGAAATCGTGAAGAGCGAGAGGTAGTGGCCGAGGGCTTATGGTGTCACCCTAAAAGACGCCTGTCTGGAAGGTAACACTATTAGTTGTCACTCGTTGTTGTCCATATGAGGTATTAAATCTGCTTTTCCAAAGGGGCATCAATCTCTCTATGCATATATATATATATAATTAAAAACAAAGTTAAACAACCACCGCAGGGTACCACTAAGAGCAACTGCCATCTTGAAAAAATGTCAATGGCCCCCAGTAGAACCGCGGTAAAATACACCTATGGCCACGTCTCACATCCGTGAGATGGGTGGTCACAGGGCACGACGAAATCACAACGACAGGCCGGCGAAACCCTCGTGTGTCTTGAGGACACGAAGCGACCCAAGGATGACAGCTTTCTGCATCCATCTCGCAAGAGCCTTGGCATATTTTTGGCACGCGGGTATGGCTTTAAGGTTACGAACCAGCGATAATTTCACACCTCCGAGAGCACCTATCACAAGAACAATCACTCGTACCGAATATTTTGGGTACAGTCGAAGCAGCTCTCTTTTAAGGTCTTGATATCTCTCCTCTTTTTCTTTCTCCTTTGCAGTGATGTTGTATTCGGATGGAGCCGAGAATTCGATCACGAATATAGTTCGTTTCTCGAAGTCTTGGAGAACAATGTCAGGCCTCGAGTGCGC
>CAKNXH010040119.1:0-12451 GCA_932178445.1 Andricus quercusramuli
AGTTACTTCTCTGTTCTGTTTAATTTCTATACTGTAGAGTTCAGGACAGATCTACATGCAAATTATTTTCAATTCACAGATTCAATCTAATTATTAGTGTTTAAGCAATATATGGTATACGTTTTAAGATTGGAAATACTGAGTAATAAGCGACGTAATGTAAGAATTTTCAAGAAAACAAAACTTTTCTTCACCTTTCCTGTGAAAAGGCTTGAATGATTACTGATTATGTCAAACAAGAATAACTGCTCTTGAAATACATCAACTTCATATCATTTATTTCAAAAGATAATATTTTTTCAAGACTTACAGGGAAAAAATAATTGGGCAATTCAAATGTATTATGTATAAAAATATTTGGAAACCCGTCACTTATCTATTAATAATAAATCATGTTGACGAAATTCTGCAAAATACCGTTTTCAGTATGCATTTTATTACATATAATCTAAAGGTCAGCTGGGACTATACGTGGCTGATGACCTGCGATTTCCCGCCAAAAGTCTTCAACCATACGTGTGTTTGTGGTACCACAAATTTTTATTCTGAAATTTTATATTTAAACTTTCGATAATTCACACATATACAATAGAAGCTTTTGAATGCTCTAAATAAAAACTAATTGAGACATACGTCCCTGTCACATAAAGAGTTTAACCATTTTGAAAGACTGCATACACTATACATTATATAATGTATGAAGTTTTTGAAACGCCGCAAGTGTAATCCTATTTCCGAAGGACAGAAACTTGCTGACAGGGCGTTAATATATGCGATTCAACTCGCTCACATGCCTCCAAGTGATTTCCTAACATTATAAAATATTTAAAAACTTTCATTAGCCAACTTTGGGAAAAATTAGATTAAATTTTGGGATTAAGTAATGAAAGAACATATCATGAATGAGATAGAATGAGAGAAAATGAAATTTTGATGTAAGACAGAATGAGAGAGAAAACGAAGGATAATGTCACAGCAAACGGCCTTTGGTAAAAATGCGCACATACATGTATGAGCATTAGGGTGGCCCAAAATGACACACTTTCGATTTTTTATTTTTCCTGACTGGAAACCTGTTCCTCATACTGAAAAACTAATGTCCATTTTTTAAAATAATTTTCCAATAATATTTCAAAGTGGCGCATAGGTTATTATTTTCTTATGCAGTTTAACATAGAAAAATGTAAGTTTTTCTTCATCATCAAATATAACATATAAATTATTTGAGGAATCTAATGAAATTTTGGAAACGCCTTATTCAGTATTGAAGAAAGTGCTGTAAAAAAAAAGATATTAAAAAATATCATTTTGAGGATTATTTTTTAGGTCCCAAACATGGCTGTTTTTGCTTAAAATCACGATTTTCAAGAGCTTGTTTCAGACCCTAAATATTGTTTGTTATCGCTGAAAATTACAACAGTTGTTTCTCATAGATTCAGGATGCGACCTTTTGAAAATGGTATAATTCGAATATCAATATCAATAAGATTTTGACCAAAAACCAGAAATGATTCGGACGCAAGCGACTCAGGTAGTCCATAAATTACATATTTTATGGTGGGCGTTTTGCCTCGGCTCATCCATTCATGGTCTAATATAGTCTATACCTATACCTACCTAATAAATTGTTTTTATCGATAACAATATTTACTAACAATTAATTTGTTATAAAAATTATTTAAAAAAATAATTTTTCTCAATTATTTAAACATTGGAAATTTGAATAACTAAAAATGTTTTAACTAGTTCATTGCTTTTATCGATAACAATATTTACTAACAATTAATTTGTTGTAAACATTGTTTTAACAAATCATTATTCTCAATTAATAGTATAATATGATAAATAGTTTATTGTTTTAATCGATAACAATGTTTCATAATTAATATTTTTGATGAAAATTGTTTAAATAAATTTATTTTTGTAAAAAATGAGTGAAACTATCGTATTTCTCTATGATTACACTAAGTTATTAATATATATAATTAATTTTCATAAAGACAATTGTTTACATAATCGGTACATTGATTCAGAAACAAATCCTCGTATTGAAAATGTTTGGAAGCTCAGAAAAGTAGGCAGTAGACTAACACAGGTAGAAGGAACCTTCAAATTCTCAATGTCAGTTCTGATAACCTGAGTCCAAGCCCATAAAATTCGCAGGTAAGTGCCTCGCCCACTTTCCCATAATCCGCTTACTGTAACAAAGGTGCCCAGGAAAAGTTAACGTTTCCTTGGACAGTTGAGGATTTTATGAACTTCGATCGATTATTCAACCGAAAAATTTGAAAGCCATGCGCAACCTCTAAATATTATTGAAAAATTATTTTAAAAAATGGACATTAGTTTTTCAGTATGAGGAACAGGTTTCCAGTCAGGAAAAATGAAAAATCGAAAGTTTGTCATTTTGGGCCACCCCAATACATACATGTATATATTAATATATATCTATATATTTCGAACCGGGCCCGAGGGAAATTGTCAACAACGGTTATTTATGCAGGTGGAGTATAATTAGTTTTCAAAATCGAATCTCAAAACGATGTGAAAAACTAATTCTGTGCCACTGAATTACTCTACTTGGATGTAACAACGAATAAAGATTTGAATTTATAGGCACTCGCCCCCTTTTGTACAGAAGCAGTTCGTCATTATAACTCAGTGCGGTCATTCCGGAAAAATACGGTGTTGTAAGTGCTTGTGCAATACACAAGTGTCGTGAAAATGAAAGACTAAAGATGCTCTACCAAGCAACGGCGATATATAAACATCAAATTTACCCCTATTAATAGGAGCAGAAAATTATTAGAATGTTGTTCCTACGAACCCCTGCTCCTCCTAATTGACAGAAGTAGGACTAGGATTACAACAAGAAGCTAAAGTTAAAATGTATCGGTTTAATATCAATTTTGATATCTTCTACATGTAAAATTTGTGAGTGTTGAACAAGTACAAAGTAATAATCACAAAGTGTACGGAATTGATTAGGGCGGTTTTATTGTTTTGGAATAAACTTTTTACATCAATTAAAAGTCCAAGAGTAGAAATATCGAAAATGATCTGTGATTTCTACCAAATATTTTTAATCCTTTCGCCAATAACGTACAACATTTTTCCGTATGAAAAAAGTTGAAAACGATTCCATGAAAAAAGAGGAGTACTTGAACAGTACTCAGCAGTTTGGTATCCTCCCATCCAAATATTCAACGTAAGACTTATGATTTCTTAGCCGTGACATTCAAGACATAATTTCTATTATTGAATTGAAAAATTCTAAAGGTAGAGAGAATACATGGCGCGTAATACTAATCCCCCAATTCAACTGGCATTAATAAAAGTGTTAAAAAATGTAACATGTCCCTCTTTCTAGTCAATAAAAATATATTTTTTTAAATTATGCTCTTATAATTTATAATTTTTTTTAATTCTCTCCTTAATCACAATAAAAATCTTGAAAATAGAAAAATGGCCTCTTAAAATAAACAGAAATTGCATCCCTCTCAGATAAATAAAAATCTTAAAAATAACAAATGTAATGTCAATTCAACAAAGCCAAAAACTGAAATTTTCTCATTTCAAACTTGATAATAACAACAAAAATACAAAATTTTCCAGTCTTCCTCGGATTTTCATTTCTTCTCAGATGAGAGCGCCACTCGCGGCAAATTGAGGAATCACGATTCCTCCCGTAGCAGACGACAATTCAGTTACAAATTTCCTCTGAAGAGGCGCTCTCATCTGGGAATAAATCACGCTATGGAGAAAATTGGAGGACAGGCAATCGCGATATGACGCCAGGTGAAATACATGATGTGCAGTCTTCTTGTAGTACACCGTGGTATTATGTATAACAATATATGTTGCGAAAAATCTGTATTATCTTGAGAGTTGGTAATAACCGATCAGAGAAGATATATTTCAGAAATTGTGAAAATGGAAATCAACGCTATCGATCTAGGGTAATTCCTCAAGTAACAGAATTTCATTAAGGTCTCATTCAGACCAGATGGAGTTATGAATTTTTTTAACCAGGTTTGATTTCCAGCGAAGCGAAGGAGAAGATCTTTTTTCAGAGAAAATATAATATTAAATTTAAAAAATTCAGAACTGAATCTGGTCTGAGTGAGACGATAATGAATTTCTTTTATTTGAGGAGTTACTCTAGATCGAGTGTTGATTTCCGTTTTCATAATTTGTGAAAGATATCTTCACTGATCGGTTGTTACCAACTCCGATGAAAATACAGATTCCTTGCTTCTTAAGGTAAGGTATTTTAATTTTGGTTGTTTCAGATCAATAATTTTCAATTGTTATTCAACGTTGCAATAAAAATTCTAAAGTTGAAAGTTTAAATTTTGCACATTGAAATTTTAAACATTCAAGGTGTTCTATTTCAAACAATTTGGTTTCAAATTCTTTAGTTTTGCATATTTGATTCATAATTGCTCGTTTTGAAATTTCTTCCATTGAAAATTTTCAAACTGAATAAATTGAAAATGGAATATTTTAGACTGAAACAATATTTGAATGAGATTCGGAAAAAGTTAGATTCAAAAGTCAGTAAAGTTGCGAATTATTCGAACTCCTCATTGTTTTGAGGGAATAATGCATTACTTTTAGTCGTGTGATTGAAAAAGTTCTACATTTTTTTTTTGTAATTCCTCCATTAGGACAGACAACACAGAAGGTCCAATTTTGAAGACAAGCTTTTACCTATTTTTAAAAATATGCCAAATTCCGCCTAAGCTTGAAATTATTCACAATTCTTCTGATTTCCAGACAATAAAACATTGCTTCCGGTGGAATGATGGAAATTAATGCTTTAAAAATATTTTGGTTAGTTTTTCAAACAGAAGAGACAACAGACAAGGTCTCCTAACTTTTTAAAAATAATGCACCACTTCCTATTGCATGATTGAAATTAAAGTTTCACCAGTTTTTTTGGTGGTTTCTCGATCAGCAAAGACAAGAGACAAGTTCTTATTTTAACGATAAGCTCTGACCTATTTATGAAAATGAGCCGAATATCACTGAAGCTAGAAATTATTTACACTGTCCATGATTTTCAGAAAATAATTCATTACTTCTGGTTGCATAATTAAAATTCATATTTTAAAAATTGTTCGGTTTCTTTTCGAATCAGGGAAGACAACCGAAGAGAAGTTTGTACTTTTGGTTCGAACTCTCTTCTATTCTCAAAAAGAGGACAAAAGTCAGTAAAGTAACCAATTATTGAAACATCTCCTCGCTTTGTGTAAATAATAATGCATCACTTCTTCTAGCATGATCGAAATTCATGTTTAAAAAGTTGTTTGGGTAGTTTTCCGATAAGGAATACAAACAGAGAAGGTTTTAATTGGAAGACAAACACTCATTTATTATTTAAACAAAGGCCAAAGCAGATTTTCGAATTATCGAAACGTACAACATGTTTTCAGAAAATAATGCATCACTTCCAGTCGCAGTTATTTATTTATTTATTTTTCAAAATAAATTCAACAGTCCGAAGACCAATTACAGGATTACATATAAGTAACTTTGTGGCGAACATATAGAAAACTAAATTAATCATAAGATATCAGACTGATCGTGTGTTACTCTAATTGTTATAAATTTTTATAAAGTGCATTGTACTTAAGAATAATATAGTGCAACCTAACTAGCTACGGTCATCAAGTTACAGACCTCAGATATGAATGATTGCAAGGATTGGTTGAACAAATCAAGGGTATCGTCGTTGTCTTTGTACAGTTCATTAAAGACCCCACATAGTTTAAAGATTGGAGAGTTTACAGCCGAAGTTGATGTAGGGAAATAAACTTGCATTTTCTCCCTAGCGTTGTACTGATATACTGCAATTGGAATCTCAGATAAAAGATAGCTACTGTCAATTTGTCCATTTAGAATCTTAAATAGAAATGAGATCATTGCGACTTTCCGTCGATTCTCTAAGGACCATTCATTAAATCTCTGGCAGAGCAGCTGATAATCATACCCTGGAGGGATAAAATCGCCCCTAGTTTTCAAGTTGAGGAACTTAAGAAATCGTTTTTGACATTTATCTATCATTTCAGAGAGATATTTAGCTTTAGGGTTCCAAATAATCGATCCCTATTCCAACTTCGGTCTAACAAGTGTGTAGTAAAGAGTCCTCATGGTAGCTTCCTTCGTAAACTTACGGCATAATCTAAGTAAAAAACCTAGAGATCTATTCGCTTCACGAACCATATTATCCATTTGAGTATTTACTTGTAATGAAGCGCTCAAGTGAATACCCAGATCACATATTGTTATTACTCTTTCAAGGTCAATGTTATTTATCGTGTAATCAAATTCAATAATTTCTTTTTCCCTCGAAATAGACATAACTTTACATTTTGCTGGGTTAATATCCAAGTTATTACTAGCACACCAGTTTACAAACTTATTAACATCATGTTGCAGCTCAAGGCAGTCTTGTATACTATCTACAGGTATATACATTTTTGCATCATCTGCGTAAAACAGACATAGACATTCAATAACTTTATCTGCATCATTCATAACAACATTAAAGAGAAGCGGCCCAAGGTTCGAGCCTTGGGGTACCCCAGAGGTGGGTGTGAATGAAAATGAGGAATTCTCGAAACTTGTTTCAAATTATTGACGTACGACCAAAGAGTTGATGGCGACATATTGATATTATCCTCTAATTTGATCAGATAACTAGCATAGGCATCCTTAATATCTTTTTTAATTTCCTTCCTTAATGAACTAAAAGAGTCAAAGTGAAACTTGCTTCCCGTTAACTTGAACTGAGCCCTGGCTTTATCCTTGCAGATAATCTTATTGATAATTTTATTTGTGCACCAGTGGGGATACAGAGTATTGATATGCGATAGCTCTTGTTTACCAACAACCTCATTAAAAGTATGGAACAATTTACAATAAAACTCATCAACGGCTATATTGACATCATCAGATATTTTCAGAAACAACCAATCGATGGAGCATAGGCATACTTTTAGGTTATCATAATTACAATTCTTAAATTTATATCTTGCTGCACCGGTATTAAGAGAGAATTTGTTCTTACTGACAAAAAGGGAGCAACTTTCAAATCTAATAGATAGAGGTGGATGGTGTTCGTCAACAGGCCGGATTGGGAAAGCATTAGAAAGAATCTCACATGGAAACGATGCTATGACTAGGTCCAAATATCGATCATTAAAATTATGTATATCATTATATTGTTTCAATTCATGAATATCCATGAAAGTATGAAGTATAAACAATTTTGGATCCATAATTCCAGAGTTTACGAATTGACTTAATTTAGGAATGTTAAAATCACCGATTATCAACAATTTATGATTCCAAATAGGTTGAGTCGTTAAGACATCGAAAAAATCATCGAGTTCTCTGTTAGAAATATCCGGGGGTAAATAAGTTGCTATTAAAATAAGTGTCATTCCCTCACAGATAATCTTAATCGCTATTGCATCAATTTTAGGCGAGGCTTTTATAGGAGAGGTTATGTTGACATTTCCAGAGGTAAACGTGGTCTTAATAGCTATTAGTACACCCCCTCCTACCCTATCAACTCTATCATCACGGTAGACGTCAAACATCTCATGGTCAAACAATTTCGAGCTCGTAACATTACTTTTCAACCATGTTTCAGTAAATACAATAATATCATAGTTAGATAGTTCAGGAGATGATATTAAACGACTAATTTTTTTATTAAGGCCACGAACATTTTGGTAATATATACACAACACATTAAGTAAATACAAATCTGTAATGTGATTCAAGTCTACTTCACCGTGTTGGATGATAGAGATTGTTTCTGCTTCTTTACAATCTTGAATTCCCCGCGAATTTCTCTGATGGTGATATCTGTTTCCCCTCTGCTTTTCCGTTCCTCTAGAATTCTTCGAGTCTCTTTGTAACGTGCTCGTTGGAGGGGCGTGCGATCTTGGGCTATTGTGATCCTCCCTGAAGTCTGATCCTGTGCAATATTGCGCATGCATCTCCAGTAGGCTGAGATAATCTCTTTCGCATTCGCTTCTGTGTGAAATGTGATAATGATGGGACGAGGTGGATGGGAGCTCTGTTGGAGAAATTTACCAATTCGTGTCATTCTGCGAATTGTATCAGGATCATGTGTACTCAGTACCGATTTTAGGAAATCATTAACATTCACGAGGTCAGGATTTCCTGAGTCGACGGTATTATCCTTACCTATTTGGTCTGGTTCTTGACATCCATAAAGGACGATATTAGGTCTTCTAGAGATTCTTTCCGATAACTCGGTAATACAACGGGATGTGATATTTTGCTCCATTATCTGTTCGTGAGATGCACTAGTAATTCCAGATTCCTGAATTTCAGTTACTTTTGCCTCTAAAACGTCGATTCTTTCCAGAGCCTCATCTAATTTACCCATATGCCCATCTAGTTTAATTGAAACGTCGTTGATTTCATTATGTACCACACCAATCTGTACCGAGATAAATTCCTCAGACTCCTTCTTAGCTTTATCGAATTGATCCTTCATTGTTTTGATAATGTCCTCGGATGAAAATGCTATGTTAGAAATAGGTGAGGCGGATCGCTTGGGCTTAAAACTACAACACCTTCGTTTACCAGTAGTTGCATTAATCGCAAGCTTTAGACAGCCCGCGTGGTAAAAAATACCACATTGACAGGATGAAGCATCCTCAATGATTTTGGCGTTACACTGGTTACAGACTCGGTCCAGCATGATTTCCAAGTGAACTTCTACAAGTTGCTAAGTTAACGACTGAGATTTTGAGCAAAGTTAGTACAGTCAAACACATATTTAGACAGTACGCAGCACTTCAGTATGAGTCATCAGCAGATTAAAGCCAACGAACCGAGAAGTAACACTAGGCTATAATCAAAATGTCGATTATGAAGTCTTATCCATATACAATCCTTGAAACAAAACTGTTATCAATTACACTGCACTTAAGTCACACCATAACACTAAAAAAAAAGTCACTCAGATCACTTATCAGTTACTAAAAACAGCCGAAATGTAGGAGCGATCAGAACACACGTCAGCATCGAGCGCCATTTTACATTTGAATGAAAAGTTTGGAAATTTATATTTTCAAAGTTTCTTGGGAAGTTTTTTTATTAGCAAAGGAAACAAAGAAGTTTTTACTCTGACCACAGACTCGTTATTATCACGGAAAATAAAGTAACAAACTCAATGACGGGATCAGAATGAGAATTTCAACATTTTTTTGGGTAGTTCTTTTATTTCCGAAGCCAAGGATGTGCATCTAGGTTAGACGGTCAGGACTCACGTCGATTGAAAGAAACTCTAAGTGTTTATAAGTACGCAATTTTTAATTTTTGTATGAAGTAAGAAACGAAACTCCAAGACGCGATTAAAACTTCGAGAGTTTTTGTTATATTTTTTTCAATTGAAAATGTATGAATCATATTTCTTTATTTTGCGTATCAAAAATTTCCAAGATACATCATTTTTGGTACAATTTTCATCCTAGTCGACTACGTTTGACGATGGTTTCAATTAGGTTCACTAATAAGTGGAAACTATTTCAAGTGAAATAAAACATATCAGTAAAGATCTTGTTCACAAATTATTCATTGGAGGTGTGTGCATAGTTAAAAAAGCATCCTAGGAAAAAGTACGTTGAACATTCTTTGTACTCACTACACCTGGTTTTTACACCTGGTGCATTGGTTCAATCTCGTGTCTTCGAGGAACTTACTCCAGGGACCAGTTTACAAGGCCTCCGAGGTAAATATTTCTCCAAAAACTCTCCAAATGTAGGTAAAAACAGAAGAATACCCGAGATGTGGGGGTAAAGTTTACCCACATGGCGTAATTTTTGTTGTAGGTAATCTTTACCTCGAAATCCGTGTGAAGATCACACTCAGTTTTTTCTGTGAATTTATAAAATTAAGATAAATTCAGAGAATTCAAAAGATTTTCAAGAATTCAGAAGTATTCAGAAATTTCAGAAGAATTTAAACAATTCAAAAAGAATTTAAAAAATTCATAAGAATTTGGAGAATTCAGAAGAATTCAGGATAATTCAGAGAATACAAAAGGCTTGGAGAAATTCAAAATGATTCATGGTGTGTTGTAAAGATTTCATGAGAATTTGAAAAAATTTCAAAAGAATCAAATGTGTACATGTGAATTTCAAGAATTTGAGATTAACTGGAGCAACACTGCGACAAACAAAAACACAGTGTTTATAAATAAAGATAGCGTATATAGTAATAAAAATAGAAATAATCAAAATAACTACCATAAAGTACAGTGTATAGACAATGTTGGTATTTTCGAGATGCTTACGGTGATACGCGTCAAATACAAGTGAAGCTTCTCCCCGCTCGGACCCTCAAGTACCCAGACGTGTCCTTCACTTGAAAATTCTTCACAGCTTTCCCCAAGATTTCCACACCCCTACTAGTTGTGCGTTTGTACAGCCCTAAACATAAACGCTAGCCCGGTGCACCCGAATTGGGCACACGGTCAGTGTTTGACCTGCTGGCCGGTGGGCCCTCTGAAATTTTGGCACGAATTGGGCACAGGACCAGAGAACAATGACGTCTAACCGCGCTTAAGATTTAATAAAACATGAACCATTTTCAAACATTGAAAGCGCTCAATGTGTGAATAAATCATTTAAAAAAATAAAGTGTGTATGATTTTACTTGCGATTAGGCTACGAAATACTGATTTTTTTATTATTTTGAATAATTAATACATTAGGCCTAATTATCATTCACGCGATCAATAGTAAATTAAAATGAAAAAAAAATAAATCATTTATAATAATATTTGATTTTCTGGAATATCATCAATTTTTTTAGATACTTCGATGTCTCAAGTTAAAAAAAATACCCAGTATACCACCCTAGTGCATACGGAAGAGGGGGCAACTGGATTGCAAAGAATTAAATTGTTTTTTAATTAGGTGGAGAAAAATCCAACAGATGGGACTGAGTCGGGATTCATTAACTGGAAAGTGGCTGCATTATGTCTTCGGACTTAAGTATTTGGATTTAGAGGAAGTAGGAGATGGATTCATGGACCTAGTAGGCATTCAAGCAGAAGATGCGCGACTAGACAATTTCACCGTATATTTGGTGAAAAATTATGTCAGTACCAATGTCCTGTTTCCTCCTCAAGTTTGGGCATCAGCGACTTCTGATCTCTGGCGGACTGCAAATGGATACGAATCATTCCACACAAAATTCAATGCCGCCTGTGTGTCACCACATCCAAACATTTGCAGGTTCTTGGACTCCTTGCAAGATGCAAATAATGCCAGCTTCATCACACTAAATAGTCTATGTCAAAAAGAAGTAGAAGCTAAGAGAAAAGACGTGTTGAAAAAGAAAAAGTTTATAGAGTCCAAAATTGCATAATATAGAAACGGTGACTTTGAATCAAGGCTGGGCTTTATCAAATGCATATCCTTCTACGCCATTCACCGGCCGCATTGAGAAGTCAATGATTAAATTTCAAAATTTGAAAGTTTAAAACTTCTCTTTCTTCGGTTTTACGGTCCAATATATAGAAACATAAAAAACGATTATAGTTGTTAAAAAAATTGTTTTATTTTCTACGTTTCGGCTCTCATTGCGGGCCTTCATCAGGAAAGTTTCCATTTCCATCGTTGAAAATTACGTAGTGTCAAAAAAGATATATTTTAAAGTCAATCATTTTATGAATAAAAAGGTTCCATGAGGGGAAGATTTAACTCTCATGTCGAACAATAGAAAGGAGAAACAACTTGGGATCTCGCACCAAAAAGTTCGTTTAGATAATTATATGATGATTAAATTATTATTAAATTTATTTTATCATTGAATTATATTACTATATGATTTCAAATTTTTCAATTGTACATGTGTTTGAGTGAGAATGAATCATTTTTATTGTCAAATTCGTTGCTTTCTTTCTTAAATTAATCGCAGTTCAATACATACCCAAACGGATATTTTTCAGAAACCTTATTTGTCATCTTGCCTTTAAAGCGAAAATTTTCCTGGAATTTTTAGATTTAAATTAGGTTTTAAAAATTTATTTTATTTTAAATATCTCAAGTTTATTTTGTTTATTATTTTTGCTATAAAATCAGTAGATTAATTCAAGTCTAACTTTCGAATTTCATATGGCAGTCTCATTAGAAAAATTCGCCCCTAACGGAAGAACCGAGGGAAGAACCCTTGTGCCCAATTCGTGCTAGCCGAAATCGACCTGCTCAGCTCTGTGCTGAATTCGGGTCTTAGATTCTGAGGGTGGTTGACCGTGTGCCCAATTCGAGTGCGCCCAGCTAGCCGTACCCTCACTAAAATGAAGGGATACAATTTTATGATATTTACCTGAAGGTAAACTGTTTTTCAGTCCTTGAGATTCAGTTTTGATTGATGAATTCAAGAAAATGATGTG
>CAKNXH010040134.1:0-23116 GCA_932178445.1 Andricus quercusramuli
GTGTTTGTAATTTTTATATCCCAAATTGCACTCTGAATTAAAAAAAAATGTGAGCTAACATCGCACTTTTCAACCAATTCGTGAAAAATTACAGAATAATGCAATTAAAATAAATATTTTTACTTGCCATTGAGACAAGTAACATCAGACTTAGGTAAATACCACAATTCATAATTTTTAGACTTTTCCATCATTTAAAAAAAGGGGTGACAGGAATGATCCTTCCCATGCGGTTTTTGGGCTTCTCAATTGAGACAAAAATAGTGAATTTAAAAATTTAGCTCGGCCGCTTCAGGGATGTATTCTTGAGGGTTCCCTTGAAGGTAAGAAACGTTTTCCAGCTAATTTGCATTATATTAACTTTTCGAAATCTTCATTAGTCAATTTGTCCGCCGTCTTGCAAAATGGCGTTAAATTCGGAGGGATTATTTTCACCACTAATATCTTGAAACTGACTGAAGGATTTCAAAAAATATTTATTGCATTTTTGTAGCACTTAATAATATTTTAAAAGTTGGTTTTTTGTAGTCAAACTTTTTTCATTAACATAATTCAAAGTTGATGCAACAATATAAAAGATTCCTTGATCCGAGACGAATCGATTGACCTATAATATTAATACATTTTATTAAAGAGTAAGAAAGTTATCGTGATTTACATTATATTTAAAATCGATATTTATTGTAAAAAAAATTTTATTCTCATAATTTGAAGTGATGTGAAGATACCCATGCAGAAATTTGGCCGTGGCCCCGATCGGGTTCGGATCTGGCCAAATCCGGCTCGGATCGGAAAAACGACCTGTGCCAGACCCGTAATGAAACTCACGGCTCGATCGGTGCTGAACGTGGCAGCCCGATCTGGCTGCCAGGTCGGTCCCGGACCGGATCCGGATTAATTTCCTGTTGAAACTAATATTTATAAAATTTGGGTATTTTTCTAAAATAATGAATAAAAAACGAAGTTAGTTTATTCAAAAAATTTATTTTAATCCTTATATTATATATAAAATTATTATAAATAGAGAGAACATACTAGAACGTTAGTTTTCTTTACCGCGTCTTGCCTGCCGATTTTCGCCCCAATCTTTCGCATTGCTGAAGATAGTTCCAATGTGCGAAACCACATCCTCTTCTGCGGCAAGATTTTTTCAGAAGCAACAGCTAGAAATTAATTATTAGAATTTTAGTTTGATCAGTAGGATGATAAAATAAATTGTAAGTTTAATTTGTAGTATATTATTTAAGTATGATACGCACCATGCAAGCATGAGTAGAACTTAAACTCCTTAAACACTTCCTTGCTTGAAACTTTTTTTACTGTAGTCAGCAGTAAAATTAAATCTCTACCCAAATATTTTCTTCAAATAATGTTCAGCGACATTCGTAGTCCTGCATCTAGGCTCATAGATTAATCTACTGCTGCTTTCTGCAAGTATCAACAATAATTTGAATAAAATATGGCATTTTTTTAGTATGGCATGAAAGAAATCAATACTGAGTGAAACTTGCAAAACGACAACAGCAAGCATTATTGTTTTGAAGCTCCCTATAAAAATTTTTTAACTCTTCTAGACTGTTCAGAAGTAACTTTAAATTGTATTCCTCTTCGAAAGACTTCTTACCAGCGTACATTGCACTCCTATAAGCTTCCATAATTTTTAATATTTTCTTTTGGACCTGAGATACTCCTTGAACATCCACACGCAATGCTTTCATTTCCTTTAGAAGGGTCCTGTATCCTGGATAAACAGTAAAATAAAATTTTTTGTTTGAAAATTGAACTATTCAGTTAAAAATTCAACTATTTGGTTAGAAATTCAACTCGTTTGTTTAAAAATATTCCCTTTTTATTGAAAATTCATTTATTTAGTTTCTAGTACAAATTTTTGGTTAAAAATTAGTTTTTTGTGTTGGAAATTTATCTATTTGGTTGAAACTTCAACTATTTGGTTAAAAACTCAGCTATTTTCTCGGAAATTCGTTCCTTTTTATTGGAAAATCAACTATTTAGTTTTAAGTGCAATCTTTTGGTTATAAATCAATTATTTTTGTTTCAAAAATTTATCTATTCGATCGAAAATTCAACTATTTGATTAAAAATTCAACTATTTTGTTAAAAAATATTCGCTTTTTATTAAAAATTCATTTATTTTGTTTCCAGTGCAACTTTTTGGTTGAAAATCAATTTTTTTGTTTTGAAAATTTATGTATTTGGTTGAAAATTCAAGTATGTAGTCAAAAATTTAATTATTTTGATGAAAAGCAGTCCCTTTTATTGAAAATTCATTTATTCAGTCTTAAGTGCAACTTTTTGGTTAAAAATCAATTTTTTTGTTTCAAAAGCTTACCAATATGGTTAAAAATTCAACTATTTGGTTAAAAATTCGACTATTTTGTTGAAATGTAGTCCTTTTTAATTGGAAATTCAACTATTAATTCTAAGTGCATTTTTTTGTTTGGTTTGAAACCCAATTTTTTATTGAAAAGTCAGCTATTCAGTTGAAAATTGAACTATTTGGTTAAAAATTCACCTATTTAGTTGCAAGTGCTATTTTGTCATAGTAATCAATTTTGTTGATTGCTTCTACAATCTTGTGAATGTATTCTCCATCAGAATCCGACGAACTACTAGATTCCTCAGAACCCGGTGATGATAAACTGGCATCTTGAGAACCCGGTGTTGATCCGGTGGATTGTTGGGAATCTATAGATGTAAAAATTTATATGCAATGAAACCAATTTTTTGGGAAATATTTGTTTCGTACAAATTCAAACTTGCTTATTCAATTATTTCAAATTACATGTTATTATCTTACAATAAAAATGCATTTTCTCATCTAAATCTGTATCGGGGGCTTGAAATTCGTTGCCAATACCTGAATCGTCAGGATCGATTTCATTTCCCACAGCTTCCGTTACATCAAAATTAATATTTTCTTCCTCTTCCTCTTCCTCTTCATCTTCATCTTCATCATCAGCTTCAGAACCTGAAACATAATTAAATACACGTTTGTCAGTCTTCTTAGGTTATAACCTCATATTTAAACATTGATACCGTAATTATTTCTAGGTAATTAATTATAAGCTAAATAATTTCCTATTAATTTAAAAAAAAACAATAATGTCAACTGAGGATAGCCGTGAATATATAAATCTTAATAAACAAGTTTGATTATGATTTTAATATTGAAGTTAGATTTCACTGATTTACTTACTTGCATTTCCGTCTCGTAAATATGGTATCCTTTCTATCGCACGGTGTTTCTAAACCCGTGGTATACTTTTACGCTTTGGCATTGTCTAACCTTATTCACGTATCACACTCAAAATTTAATTCAAAATTAAACAGCTGTCAAACTGCACACACGTCACCCGCTATTTCACAGCGCACATTCTACGTGTCGTTGTAGGCGGTAACTCGGCCACCGGGTCTGACACGACGCTGAAACCACAAAATGTACCCTATCCGGGACAAACCGTGCCAACCTGATCAGGGCCTGATTGGTAAAATGGAACCAGTATGGCGATTTCTGCATGGGTAGAAAGTAATGCATAATATTTGAAAATACGGTTTTTTATCTTTTCCTTCAAATAATTCAGAGTTGATGTAAGAATAAAAAAGATTTCCTGGTCCGAGACGAATCAATTAGCCTATAATATTAAAACATTTTATTGAACAGTAAGAAAGCTACGGTAATGTATAATATTTGAAAAAACGGGTTTTAAAGTAAAATTTTTTTCACTAACATGATTCAAAATTGATGCAACAACGGAAAAGATTCCTTGATTCAATGTAAATCGAATGACCTATAACATTGATACACTTTGTTGAAGAGTGAGGAAGTTAATAACTATTTACTTTTAAATTGTTAACTATGGTGTTTGAGAGAAAAAGGGAGCAAGTCGAAAAGTACATATATCTGGGGAGCCTATTCACTAGCGACGGAAAAATAGATGGAGTGTTAGATAGGCGCATATATAAAGGTAAGCAGGTTATCGGCAGAGCAGGGTTCATTCTCAGAAATAAAAACATATCAAAAAAAGCTAAAATGGCCATACATAATTCTATATTCGTACCGACTGTAATATACGGTAGCGAGACATGGACCTGTCAAGAATAGGACAGGAGTAAAATTAACGCGATTGGCATGCAACCTTTGCGCACAATATGCGGGAAAACACTTATGGACAAAGTCCGAAACGAGACAATCCTCAAAGAATGTGGTACAGGAGAGACACTATTTTTGACATATGGGAAAGAAATCAGTTGAGATGATTCGGTCATCTTGAAAGAATTAAAGATGAACGACTGACAAAACAAGTGTATGAAGGTAAAGTAAGTGGCAGAATACCCAGAGGTAGACCACTGAAAGAATGGTTAGAATCTGTTAATGAGACACTAATTCGAAGAGACATAACAAGCTATGGAAATACGAGAGCTTGCATGAAAAAATGCATGGACGTGAAGGAAGCTAGCCAAATAATAATTATATATTGTTATGATATCTAAAACTTAAGTTTAAATTTTTTTGTGTTGGATCAATCACATTAACCTGTAATGAAAGTTCTTTTAGAAGTTTCCATTGGGTGTAATCATTACTTTAAGTAAAATTTATCTGTGAACAAATCAGTAGTTTTTGAAATCAAACAATTTAATTGTACCACGTTAACTGAAAATAATTGTTTGTGTTTTTCACATAAGTAAATTATATAAGGAAATAAAATATTTGAAGATTATTCAGTATTGTATAATTTTGTCTACGGCAATTCAAAATCAATTTCTAAGAGAATTTTTCAGCTATCACATCGATGCGCACACGGAAAAAATTAGTTGTTGAAATTATGAATGACTGAGTCAACCACTCTAGGATAGGGCTAAACGTATGTCATAAATTGGAAGAATCGTCTCACAAACCTTGATTGATACATGTTCAAAAAGTAGAAAGAGTTGTCGAAAGTACAAAATAATTTCAATGAAAATGTGAAGACCAGAGGAATAGAGTTCTTGAAACACTGATACACTAATTCTTCGAAGCCAGTCAATGAAACTTTCGATGACTCCTAACGAATTTTTAGAAAACAGTATAGCCAAGTTCAAAAAATTTATATTTCGCGGTTATATTTACTATACTGTTATTCACATAGACTCACGGTTAAGTTATATTTATTTTGACAGATACACACGAACCTATGAAAAATCGAAACAAATTCGGCGGGATTCGAACTACCTAACGCCTATCGAACGCAACTTATCGCTAACAACCTAACATCCCTAACATGGCTAACTTGACACATTGAATATTTTGCACAAATCTCAGTGAAGAGTCAAATTTAAATCCGCGCTCATTTGTTCATTGCCGGTGACCGGGACTCCATTCAGAATTATACATATACCACTTCACCTGAGCGTCACTACGTGTTAATACAAGCATCCAATGTGACTGTACATTGTGAATATTATAGATATCTAGAAGACAGTCAACGAATTCTTCGACAACTTATAAATCAGTTATTTGTTTCTGTGCTAGAGTTATTGTATTCCAAATCTTGTGGAATCTGGAGGACTTTTGATGAAAAATTGAATGCTTATCTAGAACTTTGTCAAAATCTGCTGAATACAAATTCGAAAACTGATGTTCCTAGATTGTCTTCCAATAATTCGATGACTTTTTTCACTTTTTCGATGAAGTCTGCGGTTCTTTAATCAAAATTATACGAGATTCTAAACAAAAAGTGGACTATCCTAGAATGGTTGACTAGTCAAGTAAAGTTTCGACAACTTATTTTTTCCCTGCAGTTGGTTAAGTTAATAAAGAAGCATTAATTTTTTCTTCCTCATAGAGGAAGCTTTGTAATGGTATTTTGTATATTTTAACTTGCTTTTTTACTAATAAATAAATAATTCATGTATTTATTTTTAAATTATGTATTTCACTTTTTTTTGTAATTTGAATAAGGAACGTGAATTATGGTATTTTCTGTAGTATTTTCAAAAAATGTTGTCCTATTAATTTAGCGTTTGCAGAATAATATATATTTGAAGGATTTTTTGATAAGACTAAATAGGTTATAAATGCTACAGCATATATTCCACATGAATTATAATCTGGTTGTGTTTGTTTCAACTTTTCCACAATAATGTTTTCCTTTTTTAATTTTGGATGTCGTTTGAATATATAATCTTTTTCTAGTATGTTTGATGTTTTGTAAGTAAGTCTGTCCCAGTAAAGGCTGCCATATATCCTGTGTGGAAAAATTTCGGGAGGCTGGCCGGGCGCTGGCCATACCGTCTTGTGTCTGTTCAGACGCTGGACAGACGGTCTAATAGCGCCGCTGGCCAGAAAACTAGATTAGACGGTGCTAACCAGCCGCTGATCAGCTCGTCCAGACTAGACGAGCTAATCAGACGCTAGCCAGACGTGTAACGCTTTTACCACGTGTTGGTCTAGATTAGATCATAGAGAAAAAGGAGGGAAAAATATCTTCGACCAATTATTGGTATTACATTAAATTTTACTTATATATCGAATTTTTATCACTTTTGAAATACTATTCCCTGGATTCATTCTTCATTTATTTGGGTCATTTTAAAGCAGGATAAAGTTGATCATGCATTGTCTTGCAATAATTCATTCTTGTTTATTAATAAAAGAATTAAAAGTAGGGGAAAATGAGCCAAAACTAGAGAAAGATTTATTCTGCCTTTTTCTCCTTTTTTCCTTTCGCCTTGTAACTCAGGGTTATTATCAACGGCACAAAAACTTTTAACACATTAAATAATTCGAAAACTTGATCCAAAATGCTTTTGCTGACTGATTTTAATTTATTCGAATTCTGAACAATGTTTCTTCTGCCACCAGGGGCGGACTGGGACATTAATGCGGCCCTGGCATTTTGTACCTAAGCGGCCCTTTTCCGGAGTGGCTTCTTAAAAAAAAAAGGTCATCGAGGTAGGAGCCGATGGACAAGCGTGTGCATGGCAAATTTTCAATTGTTTTCGCATTACTGGGGGCCCGTAATCGGTGACGGTCCTAGGGCCATGGTCCTGGTGGCCCCTATACTAAAGGCGGCCCTGGATATGCCCTCGGCGGCCCTCCAGGCTCGCGGCCCACCGGGAAATCTCCCAAATTCCAGATGGCCAGTCCGTGCCTGTCTGCCACGATGCGTCTTCGTCCACGATGCTCTCTGGTCTTTTGTAGGATAGGTTATAATTTGACAAAAAATCAATTTACCTTATATGATAACTGTATATTATATTGCTCGACAATTACCGAAAACCAATGTGTATACAAACCTAGATACGTGTCAATGACGTCAACAGAAAACGATTCTGCACAATATAGCACAATATAGCACTCAGATATTTTCAATCGAGTCCGTCTGAGAGGGCCAAGGCCAACACCCTGTCTGACCGTCTTAACTGGACGGTCTAGATTCGATCTAGCCAGCCAGTCTCTCTACTCAAGACTGCCAAGAAATTTTTCCACGCGGGATAAATAAATACAACAGCAATGTTCACTTTGCTCATGACCACCAATAATTTGAATATCTTTATCAGTAGCTGCTTCAATCCCGTCAATGTTTTGAATGGATAAAGCTGTGATAGGTTTTTATTCAGCATTTGTAAATATAATTTACATTAATTTATCTATTTCTTCAGCATATAGCCATTCATTTACGCATAATATCCGTTCTTCAATAGAATTATCGAATTCCTTTAAGAAGTTACTCTTTTGGTCAATATTATTTTGATCAAGACAAGACTCATTATCATCTAGGCATAAAATCTTACTATAATTTTTATCAATGACAGATGCCCTGTTCATATCTGAAGTATTGTTTTCTCTCTTTATATTATTTGCTATAACGTTCGTAGAAATTAAAAAATTTTCTCTCATATTTGATTCTGTAATACCGCTAAATACTGGCTTATGATCAGAAAAAAAGGTTTCACAAATACATGATGAATAATTTTCAATTTGATTAGATACAAAAATAACTTCAATTTGATTATTATAATTAATTGTTGAAATTTCTTCATTAATGCCTCTCTTATGTCCAATACTAGTTCAGTAATTTTTTAGAAAGCTATTTGGATGAAATCAAACAAAATCATAATCGCCTATAGCAATTCTATTTTTGTTGCGAAAGCCGCTAATGATCTCATTTGAATGATCAAGAAACATTTTTCTTGATGTGCTAGGTGATGTATAACCGCTTATTATGTCAAAATCATGAATCGTTAAATGAAAACAATCAACATAATGTTGATGTCCTGATTTTTTATTTGTTTTACGAATATGTTTTAGAACAGTAAATTTTACATTTTCTTCAACAAAACAAATTACACCTCGGGGTAATTTTGAAGTCTCATGATCAGATCAAAATGTAGTAACTAAACCATCTATATCAATATTGTCTGTTTTTTTGTTCGTGTTTCGGAAAAAATTAATACATCTGCTTGATTATACCATACATCGCATAATATATGTGAAATACTATTTTTTAATGAGCAGACATTTTGTTAAATTATTTTAATAGTAACTTTTTACGATTCGTTATTGAAATCCAATCACAATATTGATAATTTGTCATTCTTTGGAGTTAACGTTACATCTGTAGGAACATCACAAGCCCCGTTAACGAATCCATCCTCACCATCTATATTATTTATTGTCATATATTTTATTTCACATTTTGAAATTAATTGATACGGCAAACCCGCACATTGAACTCGATTTTTGCTTCTCATAATTTTTTCTAAGTGCTTTTTTTTTAATCTACTTTACCCATAATATGATTCATTGCCTGAGATTTGAAACAAACTTTATCACTTCCTTTAATTTTTTTTTCGTTTTACATATCAACCAATTTATTTTCAGTATACAATATAATAGCTTCATTTGGAACATCATAATGATTTGTGATTCTGGATAAAATTAATTATATATCTTCTGTACACATTTCTCCATTTGCTAAGTTATTTAAAGATTTAACAAACAATTTATCATCTTTTTACATTCTCATTCTGATGAGAAGGTATTGGTTTTATGTAAAATTTGACTTGGTCGGTTTTCATCAAATCTCCACGTTTTGAAACCCCCTGAGCTAGAAAAAAAGGTTTTTACCAAGGTGTCTGTCTGTAGTCTGTCTGTCTGTATGTCTGTCAGTCAGTCAGTCAGTCAGTCTGTCTGTCTGTCTGTCTGTCTGTCCATCTGTCTGTCTGTAGGCACGATAACTTTCGAAAAAATAATCAGATTGGGTTGTGCTTTCGCACACTTTTTTAGGGCCTAAAAAGAAAGAACAAGTTCGTTAACCAGCTAATTTTGATCAAACATCAAAAAGTTAGAGCATTTTAAAAATTTTTGAGAACATTTTTTTTCAAAATTCAAAAATTCTATATACGGCTATTCATAGTACTTCAAAACTGGAACAATTTATCCTAATGACTTTTTTGAATAGAAAAAAAAATTACCGGAGTTAAAGCATTTTCAAAATTACAAAAAACAAACGTAAATGAACATTTTATGCCGAAAAAAGCACGATATGAAAAAAAGTCAAGAGGAGAAAAATGTTTCTTTTGCAACACCCTGCAATATTTTCGTAACCACTTTTTGAATTTTTTGAAAAATCAAAAATCCAAATTTTGATCACACAAAAAAATAATGAAAAATCAATAATTTCATTTTGCTGTCAAACTATGCAAGATACGACCAAAGATGAATAGAACAAAATTATGCACCCAAAAAAGATCTCCAAATTTGTTAATATTCACTTTTTGATATGATGCGTAGTTTTTGTTTTATTCGTAAAAGACAGCATTGGAAATAGTAAAATTAAATTTGTAGACGAATAACACAAGCTACGAGAAAAATGACAGACAGTTCATCCAAAGAAGAGGTACAAAAATATAACTCATGTTCTGATAGGATGCGTGGTTTTTGTTTTATTCGTGACTTTTTCATTTCTATCATACGGTGCACAGAACCGAGCGTGGAACACAAGGTTCAAATGATTTCCAAATCACATATCGAGCGCGAAGCGCGAGTGTCTGGATGAGAATGTGTTCCTTAAGGTCGATAGAACCTTGAGTAAATAAAGTTCCATTTCATTCTAAAATAAAAACAAATTTAACAATCACTTCACATGTAGAGGTTTTGATAATTTTATAATATTTGCAAATAAACTTTTTCTTTTCATCAAAGTCGAACACGAAGTTCAAAAATCTAGAGAAACCGAGCGTAAAGCGCGATGCAAATACGTCCGAGCGCGTAGCGCGAGGTGAATACATAATCAAGCGCGAAGCGCGAGATCCAACAGTCGCGCGCTCTAGGCGCGCTCAAACTTGCGAGCGAAGCGAGCCGCGCGCTAAGCGCGCGATGAGAATGTGCCCGCTAAGCGGGCAAATTTTTTTCTCATAATTTCTGTTAATTCAAAAAATTCAAATTCCTACCGAAGTTTATTTTGTGCTAAAATGCTTAACATGGAACTACTTAGTGTAGAATATACAGGTTTGTCCATTACAGGTGGTAATTGATGCAAATCACCCACTAATATTACGGAAACACCACCAAAGCTATAATGGACACCTTTAATTTATCTTAATCTAGTATCAACTCTAGGTAGTTCTGGGTAAAGCAAAAGCAGTGTGAAGTGTAACACCATTTATCAAAAATGCAGCCTGACCCGTAACAAAAAGCACATAACAAAACTTTAGCTGTTTCAGGATCAAAATTTTCATTTTCATTTGAAAAGGAGGAGAATATTTGATAAATTGCATTAATTATTATTATTATAGATTAGCAGTTCGAACTCGAAAGTTCATTGCCTCACTAACCCGAGACCGCCACACATCTCTATCCTGTGCATCCTGCATCCAGTTTAAGTAATCATGTCCTCTAGTTCTTTTAAATCATCCCTTACATTTTTCTCCCATCTGTTTCTCGGTCTGCCTAAGGGTCTCTTACCAATCGGTCTCCCTCTTAAAACTTGCGCCACTGTTTTTCGTTTCCCATTCTTGCTACATACCCCGCCCATCTTAGTTTACGCGCTTTCATTACTCTATTAATATTTCCTGACCCGTAGAGAGCATGCAGCTCATCATTATGCAGTTTTCTCCATTCACCTGTCTCTTCATCCCTTTTTGGACTAAGTACTTTATTCTCAAAAACTCTAAACCTATTCTCCTCTCCTTTCGTCAGCGCCCACGTTTCGCACCCGTACATGACGACCGGCATTATTATTGTTTTGCAGATTCTTACTTTGATGTTTCTAGATAGCAATCGCGATTTTAATAGTGTGTTTGCTGAATAATAGCACCCATTGCCAGCGTGCAGCCGCGCATTGATTTCCGTTTTAATCTTATTTTCGCTAGTTATAATAGACCCGAGGTATTTAAACTCGCTAACCCTTTCGAATTTCATATTTCCGGCCATTAGATCCCCGTCTTGATTACTTTGTTCGGATCTGACGACGGTCATATATTTTGTCTTCGATTCGCTAACTTCCAAGCCAATATCTTTGGCTTTTGTGATCAAGATTTCTGCATTTTTAGCTACCGTTTCTTTATCATCCCGTAGTAAGTCGAGATCATCCGCATATCCAAGAATTTGTACTATCCCATTGAGGGTAGCACCGGTCGGATTCGCCTGCACTTGCCTAACCACGTATTCTAAAACCATGTTGAAAAGGACGCACGAAAGTGCATCGCCCTGTTTCAGGCCATCGCGGATCGAGAACTCTTCAGATAAACTACCGTTTACGCGTATTCTACCCCTAGTTCCGCTTAAGCAAATTTCGATAAGTCTAACCAATTTTCTTGGTACGCCCAAGAACTCTAAGATTCAGTACATTCGTGCGCGTATAAAAGAGTCGTAAGCTTTTTTGAAATCGATAAATAGCTGATGCACTACTTCTTTAAATTCCCATTTTTTTCTAGCAGTTGCCCAATTGTAAACATTTGATCGCTTGTAGATCGGTTTCGGCGGTATCCACACTGGTAATCCCAGGATCTTGTAGCACGACGTTACAAGTGGAATTCCCCGATAATTGTTACAGTCAGTTTTATCGCCTTTTTTAAAGATGGGAATAACGATAGAGGTATTCCATTCTTCCGGCATGCGTTCTGTTTTCCAAACTGCGCGTATTAATTTAATAATTTGTCTTGTGAGGCAAGGGCCTCAATTTTTTATCAGTTCTGACGGTAGGTCGTCGATGCCCGCGGCTTTGTTATTTTTCTACTTCTTTATAGCCATTTTTATTTCTATATCGGCAGGATCATCAATTAATAGATCAGCAGTGTGGATTTTGCCGAGATTACCTTCAACGGGGGTTATTCTGTTTATTATGCGTTTCTATTGCTAGTATTTTATTCTTTTCCCACTCCCTTTTCTTGGATCTATAGAGCCTATTTGTACTTTTACTAATCTCGAGATACTTCTTATGTGTTTGATCGCACTTATTTTGTAAACTAATTAGTCTGGCCTTCCGACGTTTTTCAGACCCGAGTTTGCACTCTTCGTCAAACCATGGTTTGCTTTTTGTTACTTTCTTCAAACCTATCGTAAGTTTCGCGGCTGTCTTTACCGCCTTTTTTATATTGCTCCACAGGGTTTCCGGATCCTCCTCGCAATTATTGTTATCGTCTCTCTGTTCTTGGAGAGCGTCAAAGCTGTTAGAAATCTCAACTTGATAATTTAATGTTTCTGTTGCTGTTTTGAACTTATCTATATTGAAACGAACTATTGGCTCTGTGCGGCTAGTTTTCTTAGTTATCGCTAGCCTAGATCTTATTTTTACTATCACGAGAAAATGGTCTGAATTTAAATCCGCTCCCCTATACGATCTTATATCGAGAATGTTTGTATGACGTCTTCTGTCAATTAGAACGTGATCAATCTGATTGTGAGTGATACCATCTGGTGATCTCCGGGTGGCCTTATGTATATTTTTATGCTTGAAATATGTGCTTTTGACAACGAGGTTCTTTGAAGCTGCAAAGTTTATTACTCTAGTTCCATTGTCGTTACTGACGTCATGCAAACTTTCTGATCCTATTGTAGGCCTATACATTGGTTCTTTTCCAGTTTTCGCGTTGAAATCTCCCAATACTATTTTTGCGTCAAAAGTTGAGAACTTGTCAAAAACCTGCCCGATTGTTTCGTAAAAGAGATCTTTAGTGTCCTCGTCTTTGTCCTCGGTGGGGCAGTGCACATTGATTAATACCTGTTTGTTGAAAATACCCTTCAGTACAATGTATGATAACCGATCGTTAATGAATTGCATGTCGATAACCGCTTGCGAAATTCGTTTATTAATAATAAAACCGGTCCCCAGTGTGCGCCCCTTAGCTCCCCCAAAGTGGAAAGTACAGTTATCCTTAGAAATTGACGCGAAATCGCCCGGCCAGCATTTTTCCTGGAGTGCTATTAAGTCAGTATTGTAATCATTTGCTATCTCAATGAGTTCGCTAAATCCGCCAGTAGTTAGGCTACGCGCGTTTAGAGTTCCCACCCTTAGATCTTTAACAGTAGTTTTTCGTTTTTGCAAGTTAGCCATGGTAGTTTCAAGATAATCCGCACGTTAGGATCCTATTCTGATCGTAGGTGAGTCCACTGTCCCAGGAGTGATAACCCCCATACCTCCCTACGTCTAAGTATGGGAGCTTTCCGACTCTGACAAGGACCATGTCCACTTGTCGTCAGACACATTACAGTTTCATCCTCGTATCCTAACGTCCCCCTGCAAGGCAGCGCGCCTACTGGCATCAATACCCCTTTGGCCCTATACAGGCGAATCATTCCACACATCCCTTGCGGGCAGTGTCATCGCTGTGGTGTCCAATGGGCAGCAGGATTTTTCCCTTACATGATTTTTATTTTTGGTTCGGGTAGTGTTTCTAGGTTGATACACGCTGCACCTCGGCCTGCCAGGGCCCACCCATTGCGTATGAACGTGAACGGGTGGGTCCTGCCAAGCCATCGTCATCGTGTTTTCTACCAGTGCTAGGCAGTGCTAGGCCAACATCTTAGGCTGGGCTCACCACACCCACGACTGGTTCCTATCGGCTGTCCGCAGCTGCTTATTCTTGTATTCGCAGCTAACCTGAGGGGCTGTTCAGCCTAACGGGCCGTTCCTCTATCCGCAACCCGAGCACGCGCTGCGTAGTGGTGACAGGAACCCACCGAGCAGATCATTACATGTTACATTTTGAAAAATAACTTTCTTACGAATCCAGCGTTTCTCTTCTACTTCAGTAGCCAAAGTATTCTCAAGATTTTTCCTGGCTCTCATTCTATTCAAGATCTCAGTTGCAAATTCTGTATCAGATTCTAATTTTTCCCGAATTGCTTATGAAGGAAAGATGCAATCTGGAAGAGGGTTCCAACATTTGGAAGCATCTTGTTGTCCAGTTTGTGGTCTAAGAGTCTATGTTTTTGCTTTAACATTCCGTGAACAGCTTCAACTGCCCAACGAATTTTCGGGACATAACGAGACTCATTTGATTCCTTCGTAATTAATTGGTTACGTTTACCTTTCAAGGCATGCATTAGGACGTTGGTTTTTTTGAGCTCTAAGTCACGTTTCACGTCCCGGAAGCCGCGATCAAGAACGGCATAACCGTTCTCTTTCTACAATTTGCACAAACCATCTGGATTTTGGAGAAGAGTTTTCATGCTCTCTGCATCATTGAAATTCTCAGGATATGGCCCTAGCATATCAACCACGAATCCATCAGTTGTGCAAATTGTGAAAGGCTTACAGAGTGGTACTTTCTTCTGAACTGAGAAACTTTTTCTCTGAAACTCATTATTCGTATTTTTCTGATGACGTGCGTAAGTTCCATCATAGATCAAAACAGATTGATAAGAATATCAAACAATCTTTTGGCTATTTCTGTGGTGTGAGTTTCAATTAAGGCCACTCTATTCGAATTAGTTAATCCGAAACGAGATGGCAATACATCTTTTTCAAATGATTTTACTATTGCTGATGTGTATTCTGAAACAAGCTGTTCATATTCGATTTGCAGAATGGGAGCCAAATGTCTATTTGAATTAAATGTCCGGAGTTTAAAGAGAAGTACAATAAGTGCTTGGGTAATGGTACGAGTCTCTCTATCCCGGGTTGAAGTCATCATATCCCTTAACTGTATTATATTCTCCCATGTCAAACCTGTGAAAACAAGAAACTGCTTTTCAGAAAGGCTAAAATCTGCTATTTTTTCATACAGTGTAGAATCGCATTTTATGGTAAGATTCTCCATCATTGTACTCAATTCTGAAGCGCTCACACATGAAGAATTAGAGTACACCTGTAAACTGCCCAGATCTTTGTCAAAAAATCGGTTTTTTATTGAGTGCGTTCGACAACATCGATTTCCTGCGGGTATATGGATTTTCCGTTTAATATAGGATTGTAAACGAGCTTTTTCTGGAACGACAGTTCGTTCCTTGAGTTGTCTGCTGCAGGTTTTAGCCGTGGCTTAAATGTTGGATCATCAGTTTTTAACTGATGAACAGCAATTGTTTTTTTAAGCCTATCAGATAAAGTTGTTGCTTCAGCCTCAGTTTGAACTATTTTTTTCTTTCCCAATACTTTGCTCATAAACTTATTACACCCGACACGTCCTTGATCGATATTGTTAAAACAAATTGGATAATCAGAAAAGGTTCGATCATCGAAGAAAAATAACACTACCCGCGACCAGTTTTCTCAACGGAAGAATAAAGCAGAGAATGAAGTGAGCGTCATCACCAAAACACTTGTAATGACAAAACAAATGAATGCTTACACGTACGGTGAAGAAACATACGAAAATCGAGAAACGCAGTGAATGTTGCGAGAAATATACCAAATCCTTTATTGATATTGTGAAAACAAATTGGATAATCAGAAAAGGTTCGATTATCGAAGAACACTTGTCATGACAAAACAAATGAATGCTCACATGTTCTACAGGGATTGCTATCATGTACGAGTACCCTATGTTACGCCCGGGATACAGCAAACTATACGCTTGAGATTTTCAATTTTTTAAAGTACGTTCTACCCATCCGATTGCTATGAAACTTGGAGATGTTTTAAAAGAGGAAATTAAATTAATAATTATAATAATTTATTATAATAGGTTATATACTATGAAATACAACATTTTTGTATTAATATTAATTTTATATGTTTAGTGTAAATAAAAGCTGTATGTCACAACCCAGGTACAAATTCGATAATACATATCATAAAGATAAATGACGCAGAAATTAGCAAGACAGGAAACAATACCTTACTAAAGACACCTCGAACAATATGATATTTAGACTGAACAAAAATCTTCTTAAATCTTTCAAAACGAATCATATAAATTCTCCAAAAAATGCTAGCTCAAGACTATAAAACGATACGTCTCATTCCTCAGACATCATCCTGGCGGACCGAACGAAGGGAACGGATACGCTACAGCGTGTCCTTATAGTATACACATCGTATCCTCTCCGTATCATGCAAGAAAAACTCATTGAAAAAGAAAGATGAACATTTCACTTGTTGAAATGCGGATTCTACGTGAAATTTTGCGTTAAAAGGTCATGGAGTAATCGCGATAGTTTTTCTTGCAACATTAAAAACTTTAAAAAAATATAATACTTATCGATAACGTGGGCTGAAGGTGACTTCAAACGCGTTAACTGCTACTAGAGATAGATCAGCGCGCGGATTTTAAATCTTAAAAACTCCAATATGTAAATTAATTTGCAAAAATATATTATATTTCATTGAGTATAAATACTACTTGTACTACTGTCAGATGAGCCTGAATTTCAAGATTGTTTGATTATATTTCTAGCCCTGGACAGTTGAAGGCGAGATGATTGAACTAGATTTTAAAACTGAATTTATACTCGAATTTTAGATGTATTGTAATTAGTCATATCAGTATATCGACGCCTCCATTCAATATAAGTCTATATGCTGACAGCGCCGTCTATGAGACTATATGCGAAATGGGCCGTGTATGAGACTATATGAAATTTGTACCGAGTATGAGACTACCTGCATTTTTGACGATTTTGAGTTATTATTATATTCTAATAGTGTAAACAATCCTGCATCGTTTGTTAAAATATTTTACAATTCTGTAAAGTATTAAAGGAATAAAAGGGAATATATAAATTAGTATTTTTATTTAATTTTGCGTGCATTATGGATCTATAGCATGCCAGACATTCCGAAGCAAGGGCGACAAAATAAGAAAAATTAAAAATATGCGAAAGAATGTAAATATCCTACAAAAAGTACATTTTTTTCAAAACACAACACAGGAAATTTCATTTATATGATCTTATTCAAAAGTCACAGTCGAAAGTTGCTAGAATGCAGATAGTCTCATAATCGGTACAAATTTCATATAGTCTCATACACGGCCCATTTCGCATATAGTCTCATAGACGGCGCTGTCAGCATATAGACTTGTATTGAATGGAGGCGTCGATATACCCTATCGAAAATCTAGACGATTTCTAGATGAGATCGTCTAGGAACGCATCATCTAGAATTGACCCCTTTCTAGATGATACTAGACGAATGCTAGACTCAAAAGCGTCGCACGGTAAAACTTACTAGACGCCGCTAGATGAACTCTAGACGAACACTAGACAAGGCGACCGTCCTAAAATTGCCCTAGACGTTCGCTAGACGAGCAGAGTCTGGAAAGTATCTAGAAATATATTATATAAATAAATAAATTATATAAATAGATTTCCGGTAGGGTACACCAAGGGAAATCCTTTCACTGAGGCGAATTTCGGAATTCAAAAAATTAGTAATATTTCTATATAATTTTAACTCTTATAGCGTTGAAATTACTTTTCAGCAAAGCAAAACAACAAACCATCAATTATGTGAGGTTATGTCGCAAAAGCTGACAAATACGTCGACATTCTGCTTTTACACTTTACGCCCGGCAGATCGGAGCATATTTTAAATCTTGAAAACTCCAATTTTATACGAAGTATTATAATTAAATTTTTAATCGAGTAATTGTGCAAAATGCATTGTTGCCCTTATAGCAATTATCATCAGTGTGTTTAACCAGAATCGATACGACTATTGGTTGTTAGATTTATGTTCAGAAAGAGGATCAATTTTTTTACAGTCACATGTGATTTGGAAGTAAACGATGAAGTAAATTGTGTTAAAAATTCTACCGAAAATTTGAATCATATGATGTTAATGTTTTTTGTCTACTAGGTCTTAAATCAATATTTTTTGAATATTGATTGTTAATTTTATAAGTTGTGAAAAAATCTCTTTAGCTCCGCTATCAATATTTAAAAAATATTTATTTTAGACCCAGAAGACAAAAAACATTAACATCATATTATTTAATATATTCCGCTGGTCAAAACCCATAACATCAATCAATAAAAAACTACCGAACATTTGTTGGAGATTGTGTAGAATTTCAAATACGAAATCGTCATGTTAACAAAGGCCCCAATACCAAAACATAACCTCTACCATAAGCAGCTTTCCTGTTTGATCGCTTTATCGTATTTGCAATCGGCCCGTGAGTAGGGGAGAGTGGGGCATGGTGTCAGGCTTTGAAGGAAATGTCCTTTCAATTATAATTGAAATGTGATTTTGATTTCTGTATTATTTGGTGACAAGCTCACATTATCAGGTTGCATATTTCATTACCTAAATCCGTTTCTTAACTACGTCATTATTTGATATTTAATTAATTCGTTGGTCATACATTTGGGACAGCATACCCCATACCATGGGGCATGGTGTCCATCATATTAGTCCCGGTTTATTTCATAAATATGAACGTTGTAGAATAAAAAGCGTACAATATAATAATTCTTGAAAGTATGATCTAACAAAAGAAAATTACTCGAGACATGGTCAACACTAAATAAATGTTTTCTTATCAATCAAAGTAAAGTATATCGCAAAACCTAGTTATAATCTCTTACTCCTTGAAGATTCTGTTCACCGTGTAAAGATCTGCAGATATCTTGTTTACCGAGAGGTACCAAAGGCGCGAAAATTCAAAACAGGCATTGAACAATAATATTCGAAATCCTATTTATTGAGTTATTGTTCAACCCATGTAATTAGGACCACCCTTATAAATAAAGAGAATTGCTTGAAGTGTGTTTGAAATGGGAATTTATAAGCAGGAATGAAAAAAACTTTATAACAATAAGTTTCAATCTTTTTAGGTTTTTAAAGTTTACATGCTAGTCTCTTTCAAAGGAATAAAACATGAAATTGAGCGGTTAAGTAAAGAGAATCCCTTCAAGTATATTTAAATAGGAAATTATAATTAGGAATTTAAATACATTTATAACCTGTATAACGACGATTTTTATATTTGTAGGTTATAATCACGAATTTCACATGATAGTCAATTTCAAAGTAATTTACCGTGAACTTCGTGCTTACCGTATTATTATTAAATATAACTCCAAATCACGTGTCGATTTTCATTTTCTGTATAACTTTATTATTAAAAACCTTGAATTTAATTAGACAGAACAGACATAAATAAATTGCTGTGTTTTTCTACATTATCGATCATATTACTGACCTGTCATCAAGCACTGTTACCATCTTCATAAAGTTTTAGGGACAGCATGCCCCGTATGCCATGTTTCAAGATTTTATTAATTTTAGTACATTTAGAAAGTTTATAAAAACAATTTATGATACCAGACGTTTAAAGAAATACTTCACCTATTAAAATCTCACATTATCATGCTTCAAGTAAAAACTGTTTTTTCATAAAAACTCTTCTGACACGTATTTTAAAACGAAAATTTCATGACATCACTATTTATACAAACAAAGAAAGACATTTTATTCAAAAAAATAATATGGAAATCAATAAACGTGGGCGTTTTTTGCAATTGACACCATGCCCCACATGGACACCATACCCCACTCTCCCCTACCTACGTCGACAAAGGAAAAAACTGAGGTTTTGGGGTAAATGTCACATACAGGAACACATGAGGCTCCAATTACCACAATGATCCCTAGACAATTTGAAGTATTGCCTGGAAATAATAAAACAATATTTGAATGTAACACTGAATACTTTTTCAATATTTTGTTTGTCATACTAATTGAAATTCGCCAATTTCAATCTTTTTTCAACACCATAAGGAATACAAAATAATATTAATAATAATATAACATACAAATTTAAAATAACTATTTATTTGTTAAAAGTTTATGAACACTGAAAGTCAAGTTGAATTTCAATTCTGAGAATTGAGAACAAGAAAATAAGTATTATCAGTTTAATTGTTTTTATATTTAAATAAATATAATTTTTATAAGATTCCTGAGAAAATTGAACAATGATTTTTTAATATTTCAGTTATGTCAAAAGAGAATCTAAAAGTTTTAAAGAAATTTTTTTTTCACACGAAAATTGCCTAATAATCTTCTATTTCTTTGTTTTAAAGTTTAAAATTATTTCTGAATCTCTTCAATTCTACTAAATATTTCTTGAATTAATTTTATTTTTTTTAATTTTGCAATCTTACCAAATTGAAAAATTTTACTTCAAAATCTTCGACACTCTTTTTCGAAATTTTAGGGAATCGTTTGATATGTATGCTTATAGTATGCGCACTTTTTCAATCATAAAAACAAGGCAATGAAAATACGTATGTTTCAATACTGATGCGTATTACGAATTGTAATAATATAAATTTATTGTAATGATACATTTTCCAGGGTAGCTGAAAATCAAATTTAATGCTAAATGAGAAAGCAATATTAAATTCAGCATGGTAAGTAAAATTTGTAGTTTATATTGCAATATCTGAATAAGCAATCCCAGACCAAAGTACATAAATAAATGTAACATACATTTGATATAATAGTGTTGAACATAATCGAGAACAGTTCAAATTTTGTACAAAACCGAATGCGAAGCACGAGGTACGTGATGAGAATGTGTTCCTAAAAGCCGAAGGAGCTTTAACAAAAGAGAATTCACAATCACCAAATTACAGTTGTCGATACTTTGAACTTTAATTTTGAAAGTGTTGTGTATAAATGTGGGGGAAATACGAAGACAACGCACGTAACGCGAGGTAAATACAGTATCGAGAGCGAAACGCGAGATAAATATATTATCGAGCGTGAATTAAACATTTTGAACAAATTTCACTTCAAGCTTTTTCCTTTGAAGTTGGCATTAATTAAATTCTCGATACTCTTCACTTTTTCTAACTTATTTCATTATTTTTCCATTAACACGTTCTTGAAACTGTCAAATTAAGTTGTTTTTGGGTTTTCATCATACCATGAAATTGTATCGTTGAAAAAAAAAGTCTCAAAAAATTTTATATTTTGCGAAGTATCGAAAATAATGCTAGATGAAAGAAAGTGGTGGGGTTGAATATGTTTCGTCGTATTCCCTTTAAAATACAACATATTTAAGTGCCAAATGATTGTATCACTTGAGCATGAACTGCCTGCCTGATTTGAAATGAATTTGGTACACAAATCTCTTTTTTCAGATTTAAATCACGCACAGAAACAGGCATACCACATACGACGAAAGTCGTTCGCTCCACCTGGCGCGGAAATTGCATGGTCACCTGTTTCAGAGAAAACTATAATTAATTGAAAGCTGCGGATGTTTTGATATTTTTGCAAAACATTTGGCGATGAAAAAAAAAAATCTCAAATACAAAAATTACTTCTTTTAAAAATCTATTACTTTTATTTGACACATTTTTTCAAGATTAATATTTTAATTGTCTTTTTTCTGACAGAATTTTAAAACCCCAAAAAATAAATAAAAATAAAAAGTTTTTAATTTTGTCTTTCTATTGGGATATGAACTTAAGATTTGCATTACATTTAGAGCAATAGTCTCAAAATGGAAATAAATGGCTATATTTCCATTTGTTAAAAATCTTTCAATACATATATACACTGAGAAACCCTTGTTTGTATTTCTTGTTAAAAATCACACTAGATTTCACTATCTGAACTTTGCAATGAGAGACAAAAAGCAAATTTTAATAATATTTACTAACCTCAATAGTAACTCGTAGCTACTTAAAGAATTATAAAATATATTGGAATAAAAGTTAAAACTATTGCATTTATTGTAAAAGACATTTGAAGTATTTATTAACCTCTGTAGTAAAACTGCAAGTCTGCACTATTTACTAATTTTGGTAGGAGAAAATAGTAAATTTGTTGGATTAATATCTGTAGAAGATAACAGTATTTACAAAGTGCTGTAGTAAAATGATGCACAGGGACCGTGCGCACCGAATTACTATCTGGTTAGCAAAATATGCTACAGTGGGAATAGTAAAAAAAATAAATACGTGTTGCTAACTTTCACACAAGCCTACCTACACACATGTTCTACATTTAACGCATAATTCACATTTATTTAAATTAAGAATTGACAACATTAGAAATTACATATATGTATATATTCTTAAAAGATAGTATTTTATATTATAAAGCTGAAACAGAAAAATCGGGTTAGAAGAAAACGAAGGCTGGCGGGAATCGAACACGCGTCTCCGGGACAGCAGTCGGGCGATGATCCATCTACCTATAAGACATTGTGGGACTCAGAATGAAAACTTCCATATGACCTAAATGATTGAAAGTTTATTGGTTCTAATTCATTTAATCCTTAATTGATTAATATTCATGATATTTTTATAATTTTAAACAACAAAATTTGTAGTGTAATTAAAATAAGTAAATTTTTTTTTTTAAATTATGTTTTTTTGCGGATTTTGCATTGAAACATAAATTAGATGTCATTTTCGCAACCTAAAAATATGATCGGCGATCGACAAACGTCAGATGCACTCGGCCGCGCTCGGTCCAAGGCTCGATACTTTCTGCTAAATCAGTTAGTAATATTTAGGACCAAATTTAATAATTGGTATTAACCTTTGTTACAAAAAGTAGGAAATGTCCATAATTCACATCGTGTTCCTACAGACAATAGTAATTTCTTCTACATATTTAGTATATTATGTTATTTAAAATACTTATTACTTTTATTTATTTTGTACAATTTATTAATTTCTCTACTAATTTTTCCTACATCGGAT
>CAKNXH010040142.1:0-11390 GCA_932178445.1 Andricus quercusramuli
CATAGAAAATACAAACTCAGCTAGTACTGAGCATCACTGCATTTTTTCTCTATTCTTCTTTTCTATTTGTTAATAACTTTAAATCTAAACAAAAATTCAAAAAACCGAGACTTAACCACAAAAGAGAAAAGCATTTAGATGAGGTATGCGAAAAATCAGACCAAAATATTCAACCGTGCGGCCGGAAACTGGAATTCCTTTTTCATAACGCTGATAAATCCCCTTAATCAGGTCGGACTGGCCATATGGGAATTTGGGAGATTTCCCGGTGGGCCGCGAGCCTGGAGGGCCGCCGAGGGCATACCCCGGGTCGCATTCAGTACAGGGGCCACCAGGACCATGGTCCCAGGGCCCTCACCTATTAGGGGCCCTCAGCAATGCGGAAACACACGCTTGTCCATCGGCTCCTACTTAGATGACCTTTTTTTTATTTTATTTTATTTTTTTTGAGAAGCCACTCCGGAAAAAGGGCCGCGTAGGTACAAAATGCCAGGCCCGAATTGATGTCCCAGCCCGTCCCTGCCCTTAATCAACAAACATGCTATAGAGGGACTCTCCGAATCGCTCTTCTTCTCCTTCTTGTTTGTGGCTTCTTATAGCGCCGAACCGTAAACATCGCAACTCCGCTGACCTTACAAACGCCTCCCTCTCGTCCCCTTGGACTGCCTTGTCTGTAATAGAGGGAACTGCTATAGAGGAACTCTGTGTATTACGCGTACTTTTTGTATTACTTATTTCAACAATGTAAATTATATTCAATAAGAAAATCGAATTTTTGAAAATATTTCAACGAAAAACATACCAATTTCTCATATTCCGTTTTATTTTGTTGACATAGTTTTATTTTTCAAAAGCAAACGTCTGTATAACCTAGCTGCTGAGCGCGAGTATCGCAATGAGAATGTAATCGTCAAGGCCATAGGTGCTTTGAGAACCCTCTTTATATTCAAATTGAAAAAAACATGTTTAGTTTTACTTTATGATTCTAGTTTATGAGGGGTTTGAATCACAGTTTTTGATTTTCGCGCTCAAACCGGGTGCATTTTCACGGCAGCTGAGAATAAAAATTAATACAAAGTAAGGAGAAAATATTAAAGTCATGATGAAAAATAAAATTTGTACATTATTTTGCAATATCTGAATAAGCAGTACGAGATTGAGGTACAGAAATAAATATAATGTACATTAGATATAATAGTGTTGAACATAATGTAGAAAACTTCATATTTTTGACAAAATCGAGTGCGATGAACGAGAGACGTGTTAAGAATGTGTTTGTTAAAGCCGAAGGAGCTTTAACAAAAGAAATTTCACAACCATGAGACTACAGTTGCTGACGCTTTGACCTTTAATTTTAAAAGGTGTGTGCACAAATGTGTCCCAAGTGCGAATTGTCGGAACTGAACACACGGCCCAGGCTTGGTCCAATTTCGGCACCCAAAGATCGGCTAATGTTATTGATGGGCCAATATCGGCATTTCAATCGGCCCAGTGTTGTGCCCGTACTGGCTGCCTATATTGGCTATTCAAATTTGTCGATCTACCGCCGATGTTTGGCCCAGTGATGACACATTACTGGGCCCCGTGTTACTTTTACTACGGCAAAGAATGTTTTATGAGGAAAAGCCAGAGATCGGCCCAGACGCGGCGCATTACTGTTCCAAACTTCGTCTTTACTTTGGACCAGAGTGACTTTCACTACGGCAAACCATAATGTTAAAAAAAATTTTTTATACGTAAAAAAATATGGTACATGTGTTCTAAAATGCCTAAGAACAATAAATACAACTGTCGCGAATACAACTTTTTTCCTTTTTTTTTGTAAGAAAACAATTCTATGTTCCATCTTTATGTAAAATCGTAAATGTTCAGAAAAAATTACGTTTTATGTCATTGTAGAAAGTTGTAAAGTAGTCTAAAAGGCGAAAAAACAAAATATTACACGAAGAAAAATTGTAATCGATATAAATTATTTATTAAAAAATTATTTTATTGATATTCCTGTTAATATCGTATATTTTACATTTACATAAGGAAGAGCCAGAGTATGGCCCAGACTCGGCGCATTACTGTTCCAAACTTCGTCTTTACTTTGGCTAAACATGTTTCAATAGGAAAAGCCAAGATCTGGCCCACCAAAGGCGCATCACTGGGCCCAGTGTGATTTTCACTACGGCAAACCATAATATTTAAAAAAAAATTTAAATACGTAGAAAAATATGGTTCATGTGTTCTAAAATGTCTAAGAACTATAAATACAACTGTCGCGAATACAACTTTTTCCCGTTTTTTTTTCAGAAAAAAATTCTATGTTCCATCTTTATGTAAAATTGTAAATGTTTAGAAAAAATTACATTTTATGTCAATTTTAAACGTTGTAAAATGGTCTAAAACACCTAAAGCCAAACCTTACACGGAAGTTTAAAAAAATTTGTTATTAAAAAACTATCAAAGTTCACGGTAAAATTTCTAAGTTCCGTCGTTAAAAATTTCAAATGATCATAAAAAATTACATTTCCTGTCATTGTAGAAAGTTGTAGAGTAGTCTAGAAGGCGAAAAAACGGAATATTACAAGAAGAAAAATTGTAATCGATATAAATTATTTATTTAAAAATTATTTTATTGATATTCCTGTTAACAGTTCGTATATTTTACATTTACATGAGGAAGAGCCAGAGTTTGGCCCAGACTCGGCGCACTGCTGCTCCTAACTTCGTCTTTACTTTGGCTAAGCATGTTTCAATAGGAAAAGCCAGAGTCTGGCCCAGAAAAGGCGCATCACTAGGCCCAGTGTTACTTTTGCTACAGCAAACCATGTTTTAAGAGGAAAAGCGAGAGTTCAGCCCGGAATCGGCGCACTACTGTTCCCAACTTCGTCTATACTTTGGCTAAACATGTTTCAATAGGAGAAGCCAAGGTCAATATTAAAAAAAAAATTTAATTCGTTTAAAAATATGATTTATGTCAATATTAAGCGTTGTAAAATGGTCTAAAATACCTAAAAGCCAAACCTTACACGGAAGTTTAAAAAAATTTGTTATTAAAAAACTATCAAAGTTCACGGTAAAATTTCTAAGTTCCGTCGTTAAAAATTTGAAATGTTCATAAAAAATTACATTTCCTGTCATTGTAGAAAGTTGTAAAGTAGTCTCAAACGCGAAAAAACGAAATATTACACAAAGAAAAATTTTAATCGATATAAATTATTTATTTAAAAAATTATTTTATTCATATTCCTGTTTACAGTTCGTATATTTTACATTTACATAACGTCGTATGATTATAAATATTTAATAAGAAAAATAGAGTTTAAAATTTCGTGTTTTAACTTTTTGGAGCAATATCTTCGGCAATATTTTTGCCGATACTGGGTCAGTGCTGGGCCGTATCTAACTTCGCAGTTGGTTGTGGGAAATAAAAAGACCGAGCGCGTAGCGCGAGGTAAATACATTATCGAGAGCGAAGCGCGAGATGAATACATTCTCGAGCGCGAAGCGCGAGAACCAACATTCGCGCGCCCTAGGCGCACTTAAACTTGCGAGCCGCGCGCGCAGCGCGTAATGAGAATGTGATCATACAGTGTGCCAATTACAAAATACAATAAAAAATCTATAAAAAAGGCAAAAGTCAAATAGGAGATCTCTAAATCATACCCGCTTTTGATTTTTTTTCAAATTGGTTGACTTCGTTTTTTGTTGACTCAATGGCGTCGTTGCTGAAAAATTTAATTTGTTTTTCAAGTTTAACTTAACCATTTTGAACCATTTTAACTATAAAAAACGATTTTTTTGAAGTCTCTATTTTTTTATTTCATTCTAAAATCTGTATATTTTTAAATATGCAAATACAGTCACTGCTTGATTGCAGCCCGGCTCGCACTGGCCATGTGGAATTTGGGAGATTTCATGGTGGGCCGCGAGCCTTGAGGGCCGCCGAGGGCATACCCAGGGCCGCATTGATGTCCCAGTCCGTCACTGATTGCAGCTTGATTGAAGATTGGTTATATTCTCATCATAATGAGAAGGTACTAGTTTTATGTGTAATGTATAATGTATAATGTATTTATAATGTAGAAAAGTTCGCACTTTGGATAAAATCGAGTGCGAAGCACGAGATACGTGATGAGAATGTGTTCGTTAAAGCTAAAGGGGCTTTAACAAAAGAGAATTCACAATCATCAAATGACATTCTTCGATGATTTCACTTTTAATTTCAAAAGGTCTGTGCAAAAATGTGGGGAAAGTACAAAGACCAAGTGCGAAGATTTTTTTATTTGAGATTTGGAGGTTTTCTCTTTTCTTCTTTCATGAGTAGAAGCGATTCAACAATTTAAGGGTCTTGTTATTAAAAAAAAATTATAATTCATATTTGAATTTTCTCTGGAATTGAGTATTTAACTTAAATTTTTCAAATTAAATTCGGTAACAACTTCTGTTCTTAAATTTGAAATTTGAAATTTAGGAAAACAGGGTATATTCTAAATGAAAAAAAAAAAATTGATTAGCATTTCGAACTCGAAAGTTCATTGCCTCACTACCCGATTCGGGTAGTGTTTCTAGGTGGATAAATACTACCAGTGTGGGTCCACCACACCCACGACGGGCCAACACCACACAGTATTCCCCGAACGGTCACTCATCCAAATACTAACCGCGCCCAACGCTGCTTAACTTCAGTGATCTTACGGGAACTGGTGTTTTCAGCGTGGTATTGCCGTTGGCAATATATATTCTATTATATATATATTCTAAGGTATATTCTAAGGAAATGTTAATACTGCCTGATGTGCGATTCGCCTTCCTGGCATGCTAAAAAAAGGTAATTGAATAGGCCGCGATATAATAATTTTGTACAAGCCGTAATGCAATTGAAAATTTATCACAGTAAGTCGAACAGTAAATCAATTACAAATTTCATCATTTTCATTAAATGAAAATGAATTACGCTGTATAATTGAAATTCATATTTTAAATTTTCCCCAAATGTATCGAAACCAGTTGACGGTATTCTTTTGTAGGAATAACAAAACAGGAGACGAACTGGACGAAGATATGGAAGACGTGCAATTTAATTAAAGAAATGAAAATGAATATGAATTTCAAGATGCTGACGATGAAGAAGGTTATGATGAAGAAGTTCGAAACTATAATTATTGTTATCTTTAATTTGCATTCTTTTGTATTGATGACAAATATTTTATCATTAGATCAGTTTCGGGAACGTCTTCCTAACCGACAATGATTTCCTTTATTATAAACGAAATAAATCAGAAAAATCAGAAATGGATTTGATTCGACTCCAGTGTATAGTTTTATAACAACTCCGATTTTTTAACTGTGTATGCATTATCCACTCTGTCAGCACCTTTAATTTAAAGAGTTCGCAAAAGTTTCCTGATTATGAATATCAAGGGTACCTTTTCGAAATCTGGTGCAACAATTGAATCCATTGGAAAAACAAAAGAACGAATCCATTTCAAATCAGGCAAGTTCTACACTTGAAGTTGCAAAATCTCTCAGTGACAAAATATGTAGTTTTTCAGAGGAAATTAGGCAAAACATATTTTTGCGATTTATAAAAAAAAAATGTACAAAGTTTTGCATTTTTGAATTTGTTGCTTTGTTTTTCAACGATAAGACTATTAATTCGACTACTTATGTTAAAAATTAAATTTAACTTAATGAAACCTCCGGCATTTGAGATATATTAAACTATCACAGAATTATAGAAAAAATTAATAAAGACATCTTAGCATTTCAATTGCTCATTCATTATAAAATTTCAAAAACAAGTTGAAGGACTAGAAACATGTGGACAATTTCTGTGACATAGGTATCCCCTACTTTTTTTATTCTTAGAAATATTTTGTACAAACTTTTGTAACGAAATATTCCCATATATTCTTGATATTCTTTATATTCTCAAATATTCTTGATATAACCTTATATATTTTCAAATATTCCCTCATATTCCGAAGTATTCCTAAATATTCACAAATATTCTGAAATGTTATAATCTCCAATTCCTTCCCATTCGTACAATTGTATTCGTATAGCTTTTTGCCTGGTGTCTTTGCCCAGTGATAACAACTTTGGCATATAGAGTAGGGTGAACAAAAATTTTTTTTCTCGAATTTCATGCATATCGCTAGGAAATTCGTTGGAATCCACAAAAAATAAATCCATTTTTTCATATTTAGAGGTGGCGCAAGCCCCATTCAGTTTAACTCGTATTTCCCATTAGGAAAAAAAGACGTTTTTGTAAATTTCATTCAGAATCGTCAATATTAGCTAAATTGAGTTGAAACTCAACATTTATCTTCACAATCATCCATATAATATGAATAAAATATTATTTTATGAATATCACCCCCATGAGTATGTTTTATAGGGTCCCAAATAAACCCCATAAGTGAAAGAATGGATTTTGCGAGTTTTTGCCGCTAAGTATGATTTTTTGCAGTTTTTGTTATGTAAATTGTTTCTAATACATAAAATACTACTTTTTAATGATAATTAGAAGAATCAATTTTTAGAAGAATCAATTATTATTTGTAATAATATTCGATTGGAATAATGCTAGAAACTTGTGTTTTTTTCTAAAATGTTTAACATTTTACCACTTTTTACGTCGTGAAGTAATGAATGATGCAAGCTAGCAAAAATAGCTCTTTAAACAATTTATTATTGTTTATAATCATTTTATCTTAGATAAGTGCTAAGAAGTTGTGGTTTTTGCTGAACTTTTAAACTTTTAGTCCACTTTTTACTTAGTGAGGTAATGATTAATGCAAGCTAACAAACATATCACAAATTACGCAATTTATAATTCAAGGTGAGAAATAGAATAATAATGCGTATATTTATCGAAGAATAGCTTATCCCAGTAAAAAGAAACTAATTGGGACGAATTGAGAAGAATTCGCCAGGAGCCCCCGTGAATCTTGCTTTGCGACAATCTCGAAATGGAGATGGTGGTGAATTCGTGTAAATTCGTGAAAAGTAATAAAGTCTTCAAATATTCTATTCGCCCGAATTCAGCGAAAATTTTTTGGGGGATCTAATTAATTTGAATGCGTCAGCACGAAATATTTTCATCAGTGTCCGCCAATTCATTTTAATTCGCGAGATTTTAAGTAAAGCCCCAATTCGCCAGTATCCGCCAGCGCAAATACGGTAAAAGACTGGCCTATTCAATCGAACTCATAAGCTATAACCAATGTGCTCCACATAAAGGATACGTCGTAAACAAATATCAATGAGTCCCGTATAGCTCAGTGGTCGCCCTCTGAACTTTATACACTTGAGATCGCTGGTTCGAGTCTCGAGGCATGCAATTTCCTTCATAGATACCCAATTGCGAAGTTAGATACGGCCCAGCACTGGCCTAGTATCGGCAAAAATATTGCCGAAGATCGGCTGCCAATATCGTACGGTTGCTGGGATGATAACTCCGGTATGCACTTGGCGGCCAATTCTGGCCCAGACTCTAGCCGCCATCACTTATGCGTTACTGGCTGCCATTATCGGCTCAGCAATGGGTACTGATATCGCCCATATCTCGGCTGCCAATATCGTGTCATTGCTGGAATGATAACTCCAGTATGCACTAGGACCGGAGTTAATTGAAAAAAAAATCATTGAATTGTTCTTAGGATGCTACTATATATGTGGAGTGAATACATATATTACATTTTTAAATATTATATTACAAATAAAATTTCTAACGCTACGGGGTATCGAACCTACATCTATACCTAAATCTATCGCCTAGCAGTCGGGAGTCTTAACCATTGCGCTAAACCTACGAGTTGAAATTTGATGAAAAAGCCATCCTCATAAGCTATAGCTCAAAAAAGTTAAAACACTACATTTTAAACTCTCTTCTTCTAATTAAATATTTATTATCATACGAAGTTATTTTAATGTGAAATATACGAACTGTTAACAGGGATATCAATAAAATAATTTTTAAAGAAATAATTAATATCGAGTACAATTTTTCTTCGTGTAATATTTCGTTTTTTCGCGTTTGAGACTATCTTTCTACAATGGCAGGAAATGTAATTTTTTGTGAACATTTAAAATTTTTAACGACGGAACTTCGAAATTTGATAGTGAACTTTGACAATTTTTTAATAACAAATTTTTTTAAACCTCGTGTAAGGTTTGGTTTTTACCTGTTTTAGACTATTTTACAACGTTTAAGATTAATATAAAATGTAATTTTTTCTGAACATTCACAATTTTACATTCGACAGTTGTATTTATAGTTCTTAGACATTTTAGAAGACATGAACCATATTTTTAAAGGTATTAAAAATTTTTTTTTAAAATATTTATACTCTCGGCATAGTTCTGCGCCGAGTTTGGGCCAAACTCTGGCTCTTCCTCTAAAAACATGGTTTGCCGTAGTAAAAGTCAAACTGGGCCGAGTGATGCGCCTTTGCTGGGCCAGACTCGGGCTTTTCCTATTGAAAAATGTTTTAAATAAATAATTTACATCGATCACAATTTTTCTTCGTGTAATATTTCGTTTTTCGCGTTTTAGACTACTATACAACTTTCTACAATGACAGGAAATGTAATTTTTTATGAGCATTTGAAATTTCTGAAGTCGGAACTTATTAATTTGATCGTGAGCTTTGACTTTTTGATGTGTAAACATCTTAGACCTCGATATGGGTAGTCGCGCCCGATTCGAATGAAACCACGACTGCATAGTGTAATGCTACATGTAACGCAGGCTTGTCACGCACACGTTGTGTCTTATGGCACAGACCGGAGGCTCGCTTTTCTTCACCCACAGACAGGAGCCCTTCAGTCTCTCTTTGCCCATCTCTCTCTCTCTCTCTCTCTCTCTCTCCTTTTCCATCTCTCTCTCTCTCCTTTTCCATCTCTCTCTCTCTCTCTCTCTCTCTCTCTCTCTCTCTCCTTCTCCACCCCTTCTCTCTCACGCATTTTGAATTCATATTAAATTCTGTAGAGTTCAATTTAGTGTACGATAAAATATACCGGAAAAGAAAATTGAAATCCGGCATATTTTGCCGGACTAGAATACTTGATCTTATATTATCTTAAAATCGTGGAAAATTATTGTTTTCTGGATATAAGTGATAGAATTTAATTATCTTCTTCAGGAAATATAATTAGCCTAATTCTAAATGTAGATGCGTAATATAAATGCACACGATGTATTCTTTCAGAGAACTCATATCGGTCCGCACCGGTATTTTATAAACAAAGCTTGACTAAGCAGGCAAAGGAGAAAATGCGTTTTAGGAAAGGGGCCGTACGTAAATTACGTAACGGATAATCGACCCTCTCCACCCCCATGTAACGAACCGTAACAAAATGTTTCTACCCCCCTATTGCTGTACGTAATTTATGGTTTCCAGAAATAATAAGATATGGGACTTGAAACTAGTGGAAATTAGTTGTATTTAAGATAATGCGTGCTGTGCAGGGAGAAAACTTCATTTTCAAAATTCTATGATTTTTCTTCGACCAATTTTTTTTCTTTAACCATTAACATTCAAATCCCATTAACATGCATATACAAATCAAAAATTTTGAAATTTATTTCTTTTAAACAAAAAAAGTGACTTTTCTACGATAAGAGATGACTTCTTAAGAAAATACTTAATTTTTCTACAAAATAATTCAATTCTCTACAAAACAATTGACTTTTCAAAGAAATAGTTCAATTTTCAACCTTAAAAGAAAATTCGTAACAAAAAGTTTAATAGTTGATAGTTCAACCTAGAAGGATGAAATGTAATTGAAAAAAAATTAATTTCAATATCAAAAAGACGAATGTTCAACAAATAAAAAGATTTCTCAGTGATGAAAGAAAAAAAAGTTCACCTGAATTGTTGATCCTGAAAACCAAAAGACGAATTTTCTGTACAAACATTGAATTTTCAACAAGTAAAATAGGAATTTTCAAAAAAAAAATTAATTTTCAACAAACTAGTTAAATTTTTAAACAAAGAGGTAAAGCTTCATTAAAAACAAATTCAAAAGAATAGTTCAACTTTTACCCACGCAGTTAAATTTTCAATTATAATAAATCAGTTCTCAACTAAATAGTCAAACTTTAACAAAAAAGAGACGAATTTTCAAATAAAAATATGAATCTTCAACGAAATAATTATTTTTTAACAAAGTGGTTCAAAAAAAATTTTCAAACAAAAAACTGTTTAAATATGAAGTGAATTTTCTACGAAGGTATTTGAATTTTCAACCCAAAAAGACGATTTTTCGATAATAGCACTTAAATTTTCATGCAAGAAGGATGCCTTTTTAAAACAATTATTTAATTTTTAATCAAACAGTTGCATTTTCATCGAAGAAAGATCAATTTTCTACTAAAGCAGATGAATTTTTAAATCAGAAAGACAAATATTCAAAAATATAGTTGAATTTTCATCGAAAAAATATTTAAATTAATTTTTCTACACAAAATGTGAATTTTTCTCAAAAGATAAATTTTCTACGAAATAGTTCAATTTTCAACCAAACAGTTGCATTCTTATCAAAAAAAGATTAATTTTCTGCTCAGATAGATGAATTTTTTAATAAAAAATATACATTTTCCAAAAAATAGTTGGATTTTTATCCAAAAAACATTTAAATTTATTTTTCAACACCAAAATATGAATTTCTGTCGAAAAGTAAATTTTCTACGAAATAGTGGAATTTTCAAGCAAAAAGATTAATTGATGAACAAAACTGTTGCATTTTCAAACAAATAATAAAATTTACAACTAAAAAGACTATTTTCAGGAAGAAGCAACGGCAAAAAAAGAAATATAAATACAAAGCAAATAAATTACTAAGAAGAATGTTATATCAGGATTACCGCAAAACTTAAGGGCATGCTCTCCGGTGATCACGTGACCAAAACAGTCCTTGGTTATGAAACTTTTTTTGGTGTTCACCATGTCCAAACGCAATGATGTATTGCTCTCAAAATTTGGAATATAGAAAATGAGACAATAAATTGCGTTTGTATATTTAGTTTCAGTAATAATTTTGAAAAAAACTTTCCATGTAAAAAATAAATGTGGAAAATTTCATAACCGAGTTTGGTTATGTGATCTCTACTTTACCGACGTTGAAATGCTCCAACAATAATGACAGGTTAGGTGTGTGCAGATACATATTTTTTAATTTGCAACGAATGTGCACGATAACGTTGCAACGAATGTGCAACGAATGTGAATGGTAATAATTTTGAAAAAAAATTCCATGTAAAAAATAAATGTGTAAAAATATTTTCATTTTTTTTGGTGCTCACTACGTCCACACGGATTGAGATATCGTGTTTAGAATTTGAAAGATTGAATAAAAAGCACTAGAGAACGTTTGTACACATCAATATGTTT
>CAKNXH010040143.1:0-15694 GCA_932178445.1 Andricus quercusramuli
CATTAAAAAAGAAAGATTAACATTTCACTTGTTGAAATTCGGATTCTACGTGAAATTTTGAGTTAAAAGGTCACAGAGTAATCGCAATAGTTTTTCTTGCAAACATTAAAAACTTTTAATAAATATAATACTTATCGATGACGTGCGCTGAAGGCGATTTCAAACGCATCGTCATTCAGTAGCAGTTCATAGGCTTTATCCGTCGACGATGCGTGTGAAGTCGCCTTCAGCCCACGTTATCGATAAGTATTATATTTTTTAAAAGTTTTTAATGTTGCAAGAAAAACTATTGCGATTACTCCGTGACCTTTTAACGAAAAATTTCACGTAGAATCCGAATTTTAACAAGTTAAATGTTCATCTTCCTTTTTTAATGAGTTTTTCTTGCATGATACGGAGAGGATCCCAGCTAACACAGTTACTAGTCCGAATAGTCACATAATTGTAACAAGATTCAGAAAACCAGTCACTGGTGACTTCCCTGCTGGTCACCCAGTGACAATATATTTCCCATTCAAAGTAGTAACAAATTACAAGCGAAGCAGGTAACATTATCCCGCCATTGTAATCACATGCTTGTAACAAAGTGATGCTTGGAAACGCAACGTGCAATGACAGCTTAACCTCAAAATATACATCTCGTTTCGGAATTATAATTATGAATACTTTTGCAAAAATGTTGGAAAGGCACATAATGACACAATTAAAGAATGTTGAAAGCAATACATTTTTGAAGGATGTTTGGTAATTATTTAAACAATCTTGATTTGCTTAAACAATTTTTTCCCCCTGTAAAGCGTGAAAAATTATTACTTTCTGGAATTAATGACACAATTAAAGCAATTTAAGAGTCATATTTCTTTTCTACAGAACCTTTAGCAATTTTTAAAATAATTTTTATTTTTTTAAGCAATTTTTGTTTGTTTAAAAATGTTTGTTGATACTTATTACCCGAAATTCATTTGAAAAATTATTCAGTTTAACGAATATATGATCTGAAAAAATAACTACTCATAACAGACTGCAAAAATGGTTTATATTAATGATTATTAATTGTTTAAATAATTTCAAAGTATCTTAAGCAAAGAAATATTATTCTTAAAATTCGTTAATTGTGTCATTAATTGCTGAAAAGAATAGATGTTCTCGATTTGTAGAGAAAAAATTTTTTTAACAAATAAAAATTATTTAAAAAATTACTAAATATTCTGTAGAAAAAAATATTACTCTTAAATTGCTTTAATTGTGTCATTAATTCCAGAAAGTAATAATTTTTCACGCTTTACAGGGGGAAAAAATTGTTTAGACAAGTCAAAATTGTTTAAATAATTACCAAACATCCTTCAAAAATGTATTGCTTTCAACATTCTTTAATCATGTCATTATTTTCAGCAAATAATAACTTTTTACAGTTTTAGGGAGAAAAAATTGTTTAAACAAATGAAAATTGTTTAAATAATTACCAAATAAGTTAAACAAGAACTACTACTCTTGACATTCATCAACTTTGTATGATTTATTCTAAAAGATAATAATTTTTCACGATTTACAGAGGGAGAAAAATTGTTTAAACAAATATTAATTATTTAAACAATTTAAAATTATTTAAAATATAATTTAAAACTCGTCACTTATCGATTAAAAATAATTCATGTTGAAATTTTTTTTTAAAATACCGTCTTTAGCCTGAATTTGATAGAAAACTGCTATTTTGCATTTTTTGGGGCATTTTCCGGGCACAATTAAAGGGGTTCAGGTGTGTCAAAATTGAAAGCTATTGGGTGGAAATTATTCCTCAAATACTCCTCAAGAGGTGACAATACTTTAATTGACAACAAATGTATAACAAGTACTTCTTTTTTCCATTTTTTTTTTTAAATCGAGCTTTTTCCATTTAAAACCCCATGTTAATTACTTAGTTTTCGACAAATATTTAAGAACGTACGCCATGCCATGGCGTGCCCAACACCCGTGAGTCTGAGCTCTACGTTTTTAATTATTTCTCGAAAAGTAAGGGAGATCCCATTTTTATATTCAAGGGACTTTTAGAGCACATTGTAAGCTATCTATAAAAAAATTTTTTAATTAAAAATAAATTTTTTTCTAATTTAGTTTCAAATTGTGTTTTTAAAAAATACAACAAGTTTTTGAATCTTTTCGAAAAATATTTCTTTAAAACTGCGTCTGATTGTAAAAACTTAAAAAGCTTCATCGTAATAATATTAAAATCATCAACGCTTAATAGAAATTACTAATAATAAATAACATTCTTTAGATGGTTTGACGTGAAATTTCTTAAAAGTTAATTTTATGAAATAAAAATTAAGTTCTTTGTAATATTTTGTTGTTTTCTTCACTATTTATAGATTTATAAAAAAATTCTCCCCTTAAATCGATCCTTCAAAATTAATTACACATACAATGCTTGTAGTAATTTGTATGTGTAATTTTGATAATTTCATCGTTAATTATAGTTTAAGAAACGTATGCGCTGCAAGCAAAAATATAAACAAAATTTTCCAAAATCAAGGTAAAAGCTATTTACGTTTGCACTTTTAAATTGTGCGGGAACTCAAAGAGCCAATGAATGCCTATTACTTGCGCATGCGCACGAAGTTTTTCGTCCAGTAAGATCGCTGCCGGCTGTTACCACCACGTTACTAGTCTGACAGGGAACGGTTGCAAACCAGCCTCCCTAGTAAACTACGGCGATTATGCCGTTACCTGCTAGGAGACTGGCATACAAGTAACAATTCCTCTGATAACATGTGATCATTCAGGAACCTTGCAGGATGGTAACAGGTTAGCTGGGATACGATGTGGATACTATAAGGATACGCTGTAGCGTATCCGCTCCGTTCGTTCGGTCCGCCAGGGGTCCCGTTCTATTTATTTCTCACATGGCTTACGGTTTATTTACATCTTACATTAATTAAGGTAAATTGTCATGTATGAAAGTTGAGTGAAATCGGTAGTTGACATATCGAAGTATAATGACGGTAAGTATTCAGACTATAATATTCATTACGATAGTAGATAAAAAGGAATGTTATGATGATGTTTTAAGGTTAGGTCAAGAGTTTTTGTGGTAAATAATGGTTTTAATTATGTTTCCTCTACAATTATTAATATCAATACTACAATTTTTATTTTTAGAATAAAATGGATGGAGAAAGTGTTTCTTTTACTCCAAAAAAGCCATCAAAGGATGGAACATTCTGTTCCATACCAGGATGCTCTTCTCGCGCTGATAGGAATAGAAACTTGTCTTTTCATTTTTGGCCAAAGAAAGGAGCTGTCAGAACAAAAATAATTAATAGTTTTGGCGATGAAGATGTGGTCGATTATCATGCTGAATGGATGAGACGATTTAAATTGGGAAAGCCAAATTCTCTGACCATGAAAGTGTGCTCAATGCATTTTGTACCTGAGGACTATTACTACCTGGGTATGTCATGTTATGTAATTTTAATGTATATCTTTAGTAGAGAAATAAATAAATAATGTATAAAATGTTCAAATTTAAAAAAAAGGAATGTTTTGTATACATATATACATTGAAAATTGTATTATAGAATACGTACTACGAATAGTGAATTGAATTAATAATAATATTTTTAATATTCAAAAATTGATTGGATAATTCATTTTCTTTGATAAATAATATGAGCTTTGACTCGCAGGTAAAAATTCAAACAGAAAGAGATTGAAAAGAGGTGCTCTACCAAGCAAGTGTCTCCCAAAAACACCTGAGCATGGTGCATTTATTAGATCGAAAATAATAAGACAAACAGATTATGAAGAAAATTAAAACGGGAGCAGCAAGTACAAAAGGAATCTGTTTTCTAACCTTAGGTATGTGGTCTTATTTGAAATTGATTATGCTTAAATGTGTATTTACAGAAAATTACACATAAATTTTATTTCACTATCAATGAAAACATTTTTAACCAGCTTTCTCTTATCGACGTTGCAGGATTGTTGGAAGAAAGCAGGGACTAATGAAAAATAACAGGAGACAAAACTTTTTACTATATAATATCTTTTTTCAGGTCATTGGGCGCATGAATCATTGGGTGATTGGGGCATGTAAAATAATGTTAAAGTATATATAATAATCTTCTCTATATCTTTTTTTTCAGATCATTGGGCGCATGAATCATTGGGTGATTGAGGCATAATAATCTTCTCTATAATATATTTTTTTCGGATCATTGGGCGCATGAATCATTGGGTGATTGGGGCATGTAAAATAATGTTAAACTATATATAATAATCTTCTCTATAATATCTTTTTTCAGATCATTGGGTGCATGAATCATTGGGTGATTGGGGCATAATAATCTTCTCTATAATATCTTTTTTCAGATCATTGCGCGCATGAATCATTAGGTGATTGGGGCATGTAAACTAATGTTATTTGAGTATATATAATAATCTTCTCCAAAAGCGGCGGAGCTTTTCTTTTCTAGGTGGGGGCAGGGGCATAGACTTAGAATATTAAATGGCACGATTTGTACATAGTATAATATTATACTATGTAAATTTTTTTAATAAATCATAAATAAACAATAAATAATAATTAATACAGGTATAAAATTTATATTGCCAAAGATTTCACAAAGATTTCAATGATATTCCAAACATTTCACAAATTTCACAAATATTACCAAATATTTCAAATATTTTGAATAGATTTTCAAAGATTTCACAAATATTTCAAATGTTTCGCAAAGATTTCATACAGATTTAAAATATTTCATCAAAATTGCAAATAGATTCCTAAGAGTGCACAAAAATTTCAATGATTTCTCAAAGATTTCACAAAGCTTTCACTAATTTTACAAATATTATCAGATATTTAAAAAATATTTCGCAAATATTTCAGAAAGATTTTACAAAGATTTTAATCATTTCCCGAAGATTTCACAAAGACTTCAATGATTTCAATAATTTCCAAACTATTTCAAATATTTTGAACAGATTTCCAAAGATATCGGAAATATTTCAGAAATATTTCAATGATTTCCTAAAGATTTCATAAATATTTCGCAAAGATTTCGAATAGATTTGAGATTTCACTGAGACTTGAATGTTTTCAGAACAATTTCAGATAAATTGCAATGAGTGCACAAAGGTTTCGATGATTTCCCAAAGAATTTAATAATTTCACAAATATTTCAAATATTTCGCGAAGTTTTCCAATGATTTTGCAAATATTTTAATGATATCCGGAAGATTTCATAAATACTTCAATTATTTCACAAAGATTGCAGGTACATTTTTGAAAAAATTCAAACGATACGATAAATTTAATCGTTAGATTTCAGAGGGGGCAATTCAATACTATTTCCCTCCCTGGTCAATTTAAAACAATACTTTTTCGCTTAGGGCTCCGCAGCCTCTTCTTTTTTTCAGGTCATTGGGCGCATAAATGGTTAGTTGATTAGGGCATGCAAAATAATTTTATTTGGGTATATATATAAGATCCTTGAATTTATATTTTCAGAATAAATTTCAGAAAGGAACAGATTTTCAAAATACGGTAAGGCTGTGGAAATAAGGAATGGAAGAAATTGTAATTAAAGTAAAAGAAATGTATAAAAGATGGTACCGAGGTGCAATAAATATTTTAAATGGAATCCAAGAAGATGGAAGAAGTTATAACTGACATGTTTTAAATTTGTTTAATCCTTTCACCATTTTATTCGCAGATATTTGCATGCAAGGTGTTTTTGGAAATGGCACTGAGAAATGCAACGAAGAACGCTTTTAATTTTTCGGAAATAATTATAGAATAGACTAAAAATTCTATTTATCCATTTACGTTTGATTTGGATTTTTACTTTTCTTTTTACTGAAAATTATAGCACGACATTTTTAGTAGATAATTGGTATATGTAGCGGAATGATTTTTCAATTTTCGTGTGTCTTGAATGTTTATTTGTTTATTTTCTTTATGTATTCTGATCATTGTATGCATGAATAGGGAGAAGAATGTCGTAGATCAAGGTGAAGGTGTAGACGAAGAACTGAACATATCGGAAACTAAAATGCAAAATCTCTCTTTAGAAGAATTAGAAGAACAAACCAATGAAACTTGCGATCCTTTAATGCAAAATTTGCAAAATCATTTAGCGGAAGGCTCTCAGTGTCAACCGAATAATATTCCGGGCGAAGAACGTGACTGCATGAGCATGTTAGAGGACGATAAAGAAACTCCTGTTAGTAATGAAGAAATAAATGCTTTCTTGATGTTGCACTTCCACCGAAATTTTTCTGTAAAATCATCAATTAAATTTAATTTAGATGAACCAAAAACTGACAGTAATTTGATCCCTAAAACGAACTCTCTAGGCAAACAAGTTCAAGATAAAGGAGTCAAGTTTGTACGGATGATTTCGTGTTTTCATTTATTTCTGTCATAACTACTGACGAGGTATTAAATACTTTAACAGGAATTCCTTCATTGAAGCTTTTAGATGCTTTAGTAAATGCCGCGAAAAAAGTGTGGCCTAACATACACGATGCAAAGCACATTTTAACTATTAAAGAAAGTATAGTCCTGACAATGCTGAAAATTAAGCAAGACTTGTGTTACTCCATGTTGTCTGTTTTGTATCAAAAAGTTAGCAGGCACACTTGCTCTAGAGTGTTCAAGACGACAGTTTTACTTTTATCAACGATTTTGACACCAATCGTCTGCAGGTGGCCGTCTCGGGATGAAATTAATGATAATCTGCCAACATGTTTTCATGATTTTAAACCCACGAGGATTGTGTTAGATTGCACTGAGATTCCAGTTGAAAAGTCTAAATGTCTCAGGTGTCGCATCCGGTGTTACTCGCAGTATAAATCGACATTCACTTTTAAATTTTTAGTAGGTGTCACCCCCGCTGGGGTAATATCGTATACTAGTCCAACGTATGGCGGTAGAGCATCAGATCACCTAATATTCACAAAATCGGAATTATTAGAGCGGATGATTAGTGGTACAGACGGAGTGATGGTGGATAAAGGGTTCTTAATCGAAACTGTTTGTGCAGAAAACAATATTCACATGTTTCGACCACCATTCATGCACGATAACCAACTAACGCTTGAAGAATCACAATTCAGCAGAAATGTAGCGGCAGCAAGAGTGCACATTGAAAGAGTTAATCAGCGTATAAAAATTTTCAAAATGCTCAATCATCGTTTCTCTTGGGGTCTACTAGACTATGTTGATCATATTTTTAAGATCACATGTGCTCTCGTTAACCTCTCATCGCCCGTTTTGGCTGAAGACAAGTTCTGAATTTTTATTGTAATTTCCTACCGAAAATCTTATTGATAGATCCTATTACGAAAGGTTGTTATTTGTAACGTCAAATTGATGTCTAAGCCGTTAAACGATAATAAGAAGGAAATGTTAATTTTTGTAACTTAATTAGTTTTATTTACCGTTAATTGTAGATCTTTTATATTAAAAATATATAATCCTTTCCTTATAAAAATCGAAACGTTTACTTAGAAACAATTTTCAAGTCATCATTCTTGGGACATTTAAAATGTAACATTCTTTGCAGATATACGGTACTAACAACATTTACCATTTCAACGGCGAAATCTTTATCAAATGAAACGGTAACGACATGCATTGATTTATCGAAAGATGCATAAACAACAAAGTCGCATGATGTTATGTTCAAAAGCAACATTCCCAGTTGAATCTGACCATAGTATTTATGCTTTTTTTTTAAAAACCTGTTTTCTTACCCTGGCGGACCGGCCGAACGCAAACATTACGCTACAGCGTAACGGTAAAGTAATGGCAAAGTAATGGTAAAGTAATATGGCATTATAATTGATAAAAGAAACAAAATTAATATGTAAACTGTTGCAATTATAATAAAGCGTTAACATTTACGTTAAATGGTCATGCCGTCATTGCAACAACTTGCTTTCTCCCCGGTAAGAAGAGAAGAATTCAAAAAAATTAATACTTTCATATTTAAACGAAAGAGTGAGCATTATTTAATTTTTTTGAATGTGCTAATTTTCCATCGGGAGAAGTGCCCAACGAAAGAATAGGTTTATCTCTGAAATAAATTCTTTTCTATTTCCTTAACGAACGCTACTCGTGTTGTGTTCCATACAGGCGAACATATTTTCCATTTTTTTAATTCCTCTTAATGCGAGCAGTAGACACACCTCTCATGGTTATTTTTAATTCCATACCTACATGCTGTATTGTGGATTAATTTAATTCTTTCTAATCCGTTCACAAAATGCGTGCACTTACATGATTTCTATTCCTCCATGTGCAACATAAGTTTGAAAATTTCATTTTTTTTTGTCATGGTTATTTTTAATTTCATAGTTACATGCTTTTTAATTCCTTCTAATTGCAAGTTGGCTACTAAACATATCCTCTCCTTCCCTAAGCCCTAACAACGGTTTCAGATGTTTAGCAGTAAAGTTGCAAAAATTTAACCTAAACCAAAAATCCAAATTCAAACCAAAAAAAAGGTAGGCAGGAAATTTTCAAAATTTGATTTCGACTGCTGGATAGATCGTTTTTTGGCTTCGTATACTTTTTTTGTGGTTGTGTAATCCATGCAAGTACATCAAAAAATAATTTTAATATAATTTAAATGTGTTCCAAGACAGATTTAATTGAAATTGATCAAAATATGTTTCTGTTAAACAGATTAATAAAAAAACGTTCACATAATTTACCAAAATTCTTTTTTTTTCACCTGTAATTTATAAATATAATACAATATTTATTCATTTCAAAAATTAATTTATTTCAATTCACAGTTGCGCCTTAACATTGACATTATTTTATTCCTTTCTATTCTTTCTTTTAAATTTCTCCACTTTTTAATTCCTCCCAATACGCTTCCATTATATTTTTCTAAGTCGATTAAAAGGAATAGGTTTTGCTTTTTTTGTCTACTCGATGGTGGAACTTTCGATGGAGGAAAATTCACGTATTAATGAGAATTCAGATTCTGAATTTTTTTGAATTCTTTTCTTCTTACCGGGTCATCGTTAAAAAATAAAAAAACAAAGTGGCTGTCATTCAAGTCAGGCCCCTGCAGACTGGCAACCCACTTGAAGCCCCGTTAACGGATTGCCAATATGCAGGGGCTGGACTGCAATGACAGTCACTATGTTTTTTTATTTTTTAACGCTGCAAAAGCAACTTGTTGCAATTACGGCATGGCCATTTAACGTAAATTTCAACGTTTTATTATAATTGCAACAGTTTACATATTAATTTTGTTTCTTTTATCAATTATTATGCCATATTACTTTACCATTACTTTACCATTACTTTACCGTTACGCTGTAGCGTAATGTTTGCGTTCGGCCGGTCCGCCAGGGTATTTAAGGGCATGTGACACAGCCAAATACCTACATTACCGACCTCACTTTTTCAATTTTCCAAATTTTTTGTTGAATCTAAGAACTTTTTTTGTAAATAAAATTTCGGGCTGAAACTTTGGAAAATGTATGAGAAGACAATAAACTACGTTTACGTACTTTATTCGATGGAATTTCGCAAAAAATTATTCTCGAAAAAATTAAAACTGGGTGCATTTTTTGAACCTAAGAACTTTTTTTACAAGTGAAATATCGGCTTTAAACTTTGAGAAATGCAAGAAACGACAGTGAAGTACGTTTATGTACATCATTTGAATATGAAAGATGCAAAAAGAAAAATTCCAACTAAATGTCAACAACGCTTGCCAGTTCGGTCGGTATTCGCGATGAGCACGAAAATGCGAAGTCTGGCGGCCACTGAACGAGGCCAATAGCGATTTCAATACTTACATAATTCAACATTGAAACAACATACTTCACTCATCTTTTATGCTGGGCACAACTTTCAAAAAATATTATTGTAAGAACACCGGATCATCAATCTTTGACAGCGTGGACCCCATATTTCAGATGTAGACGAGTCAGCTGATAGAGCCTCGATTAGTGGCCGCCAGACTTCGCATTGTCGTGCCCATCGCAAAAATACCGACCGAACTGGCAAGCGGACCCGGAGTTGACACTTGGTTGGAATTTTTCTTTTTGCATCTTTTATACTCAAATAATGTACATAAACGTACTTTACAGTCAGCTCTTGCATTTCTCAAAGTTTGAAGCCGATATTTTACTTATAAAAAAAGTTCTTAGGTTCAAAAAATGCACCCAGTTTTAATTTCTTCGAAAATAATTTTTTGCGAAGTTCTTCCTCGAATAAGGTACATAAACGTAGTTTATTGTCTTCTCATACATTTTCCAAAGTTTCAGCCCGAAATTTTATTTACAAAAAAAGTTCTTGGATTCAAAAAAAAATTCGGAAAACTGAAAAAGTGAGGTCGGCAATATAGGTATTTGGCTGTGTCACATACCCTTAAGTATGGAATGTCTGACAAGCACTCCCTAATAGATTTTACCTTTCCTTCGTAGAAACACTTAATCTCCAATAACTTATAAAGTTTCTCATCTTGAAATATCACACCATCAGTTGTATATCCAAGCCATGGATACAATGGATGCACAATAAGACCGCATTCTACAATTTGTCCTCCAAAGCAATCAACGTAACAGTCTCTAGCAGCGTTTTCAAGTAGTAAACCGTGTTTTACGTACTTGTTAGATACCGTAACCGGAAAGAAAAATTTTTGTGCTTTCTGAGTCCAATTAGCTTTGCGATTACTGGCATATGTTAAAATTTCATAAATTCGTGAACCAGTAACTCTCATCTTCCTCTCGTTCATGCATAAATTGCGATTCACGGCCATATCGTAGCACAAGTCAAATGAATTGTTCACACGTAACTGTGGTGAACAATTTTATCAATTAGTTCTTTATGGAACCGCGTCTTTGTATCAGTATACAATAAAGCTGTCCCTCGACCTTTCATGTGTAAAGAAATAGCGGAAGTTGGGGCAGCTTCGCATAACATCTCGAGTATTTCGGAGGCCACAGATTCGTCGAGATCTTGATAATCAAGTGCTGGCTTTCTAACATATTCCCCACCACCTTCGTTAGACTCGCCGTCAACTTCATCCTCATGGTTTTCAAAAAAAGTGTCCTGCTTTGCGCAGCAAAACTTACTAACGGGGACAGCAGAAAAAAGTTCATCTAAATTGCCTTTCTGGGATTTCCAGGAACATTTCAAGTCGGTACAGGATAAATCTTCCAGTTCCAAAATGTTATTTCTGAAATCAAACATTTGATAAATATATGAAGTAGATTAATCAATAAATATGACTAATTAATTAAACCTCATTATTACATGCGCACTGGTAAAGGAAAATTATTTCTGAACTTTTACTAATTTAATATAAAAATTTAAATTGAATCAGTGTGTTTGAGGGATTAATCTTTTTGACTTATCCCTATTAGCACGGAACGTTCCGGGAAGTTCCAGGAACGTTCCGTGCTATTAGGGATGAGTGTACACCATATTTCAAGGGTAGTTACCTCTTCTTAATCATTATAACCCAGATAGCATACGTGCGGGGCACGTTACTCGCATGGCATGCGGGGCACGCGGTGCGTGCTGGGTGCGAGGCATATGGGTCGCACTTGGTGAGGGGCATGCACGTGCGAGGCATATGCGACGCACTTTGTGATAGGCGCACGATGTGCGACGCATGTGTGTCGCACTTTGTGAGGGTCATTATATACATGATATATAAGTAATAAGCACATTTTTTTATAAAAGTAGTATAGTAAACTATTATTATTGTGATGAAATTTTTAAAAATATTGATAATTATTATAATTAAAGATTGAATTAATTGATATTGTAAATATGGTTTATTATAGTTTAGTTTCAACATACAATATGCATTTTATTCATTTTGAAACTACAATTTCCAACTTTAATCGACTATACAAATAATTTCAATTAGCCTTTTGTCAATTTGAATTTGAAATTAAGTAAATGAAAAAATGAAATTTTTGGTACAATTTCTACTTTACATATTTATTTATATTTATAACTTCAATTTGTGCTTTCCATTTCAAGTTTAACATTAAATTGAGTTTAAAATGTAATTTTCAATCGTATTGTATTAATTTTTTTTTATTTGGAAGTAGAAATAAGAGGAGCTATATTTAAAAACTGCGCACATTAGCTGAATAATATACGGCGCAGACCCCGTCGCGTCGTTCGAACGGTAATCGCCCGACGCGCCGTATCAGCTGTTGTCGACTTCCGTTATCGTGCGTTGTGACGGTTATTTGGCACTGTTTCGTTTTGTTGTTTCGTTTTTCGTTCCTGTCGACTTGTTTCGAATCGTGCAATATAATCAGTGGCGTGTGTGTCAGGATATTTTGACAAGTACGGTGTATTAATCTCGTCTGCGGTAAGTGAAATATTTTTCATGTTTATACATGCATAACCTCACACAAAACATCACTTTCAGCGTGAATAGTTTTACAAGATTTTGTAAATTAACCTCTTTCAAAGTAGAAAATAATAGCAATCAAATAATTTCCTACTTTCAAAAAGGTTAATTTACAAAATCTTGTAAAACTATTCACGCTGAAAGTGATGTTTCGTGTGAGGTTATGAATGTAAACATGAAAAATATTTTACTGACCGCAGACGAGATTAATACACCGTACTTGTTAAAATATCCTGACACACACGCCACTGATTATTGCCTGTATCTTGTAGTTGCAGCGAAAAATATTTATTATTGTTGATACAAACATGTGGAAATTGAATTGCTAATTCGCAACTAAAATGCATAAATATTCCTTCCACCCATAATAAAAACTACGCTCATGATAAATTACCTGTTCTTTATTTAAAAATATCCATGCAAATATTTTGTGTACCCTTTAAAAATCCTAAATGTGTGCACGCACCATACCCGCACCGGCACGCATGACGTGCGACCCTCACGACGTGCGACACACCTGTCACGCATATGAGGACGCAGCTGTGTCATCTCCTGCGAGCACGTCGTGCGAGAAAACCTGCACGTGGTGCGACGCACGTGCGTCGCACTGTGCGCGCACTTTGCTATCTGGGAATTAATTATTATTATAAATTATTATTTGTTCCATTCCAAAAAAGAGTATCTGGGGCACAATACATTGTTTTTTTATTGGGTTGAAACTTGTCTAAATTATAGTCCCAGTGCACTATTCACCAAACTCTAGGACCCTAGGGCATTTATGAACCGGTTGTCAATATACAGGGGCCTCAAGTTTTCACTTTTTCAGGTGCTTTTTCACCTTCACAAAAGTGTAACTTCTTTTGGATTATCAGATTGGATTTTCATTATAGTGTTTTGGAAAGCATCTTTTACACTCTTTAATGTCATGTAGGAAAAAAAGTGGGCTGGAAATAAGTTCATGGTTAAACTGACAAAGAACATTAGGTAGGTGTCCCCCTGCGATTTTCTTCGGTCTCACATATGTTGTAGTACTCGTAAAACTAAGCGACACGTATTTTTTCTTACGTGCTAAAAATGGTTTTAAAGGGGTAAAAACCACCCCCGAAAAGTGAGGTACCAAATATCCATTTAGTTGTTTCACATACAGTAGCTGTATCTTTCACAATGAAACCAACTGGAAAAATTTGCTCACAATGAAAGATGAAAAATGTTTTTTTCTCAAATTTGTCGACAATTTTTTAGGGTGGTGAACTACCTCAAAATTATTTTTGAAAGCACAAAAAAATGCGAAACAGGCATGATTTCTACCCGAAAAATCTGGGAAAAACATATGTTGCACGCGATAATAAAATAAAGTTTACGTGTTTTTGCATTTTCACAAAAAATCAATTCATAAGGGATAACTACCCTTAAGTGCATTTTATTATATTTCTGCTAAATAAAGGAAGTTTCGCGTACAAAACCGAGCAGAAAATTTCTTCACACAGAGGTTTGGAAAATTTGAATTTCTCAATTCAGTCAGAAATTTACACGGGGGTAAACTACCCCAAAGGAACTTACAAGTATACAATAAAATTACCAAATTGGTGTAAATTCATGCTAAAAAATTGAGGAAAAATATATGTGTCCCGCGATAATAAAATAATGTTTACAAATTTTTGCATTTCAACGAGAAATCAATTCTTAAGGGGTAACTACCCTTAAGTGCATTTTATTATATTTCTGCTAAATAAAGGAAGTTTCGCGTAAAAAAACCAAGTAAAAAAAATTCTTCACACAGAGGATTGAAGAATTTGAATTTCTCAATTCAGTCAAAAATTTACATGGGCGTAAACTACCCCAAAGGAACTTACGAGTATACTATAAAATTACCAAATGGGTGTAAATTCAAGCTGAAAAATCTGGGAAAAATATATGTTGCACGCGATAATATAATAAAGCTTAAGTATTTTTGCATTTTGACGAGAAATAAATTTGAAAGGGGTGACTGCCCTTAAGTGCATTCTATTATATTTCTGCTAAATGAAGGAAGTTTCGCGTACGAAACCGAGCAAAAAAATTTCTTTACACAGAGGGTTGAAAAATGTAAATTTCTCAATCTAGTCCAAATTTTACATGGGGGTGAACTACCCCAAAGGAATTTACGAGTATAGAATAAAATTACCAAATTGCTGTAAAATCAAGCTGAAAATCTGGCAAAAATATATGTTGCATGTGATTACAAAATAAAATTGACATATTTTTCCATTTAAACCAAAAAATTACTTCATAGGGGGTAACCACTCTTGAGGGTGTTTTATTATGTTTCTATACATTCAAGAAACTTACATCTGTCAGTTTATATTTTTGGAAATATGTAAATTATATTTTTAACTAATGCAGAATGATGAACTGATTAAGCGGCTGTTTTCCTCGACCCATGCATCTTTACCAATACATTGAAATGTACATGAGGCAAGTTCTATTTTTAGGAAGAAGCTTGTTCGGAGATTTTGATTAATCGTGCAGTCTTGCTTTCATCGTTCTCGAGTTAAGAAGTCAATATCATTGTGTCAAATTGAAAAACAGTGGACAGTTTATCTAGCCTTTTAAAGATGCTGATAAATCCCTTGAATGTAATAAACCTTTTGTTACTTGCACAGAAAAAACTGGGGGTAAGAAATGTTGCAGGTAATCATTATTTATGGGTAAAGTCGGCTAGGGTACAGGGTAATGTCGCGCCGGGTAATTGATAAGTGGCTAAAGCATACCCGACTTTACCCTGGAGGAGGGTAACATAGGCGAAGTGTCACTTGCTGACTTTATGTTTCAAGAACCGGCTATAAACAATGATTTGTCGCATATTTGCGCGTACAAGGCACTACAAAAGGATGATACTTAACATTAAGTAGTGAATTAATCGTCGAATTTTCGACTTACCACACTTTATTCGTCAAAATAAATTTGACAGCAGATACAGGGTTTAAAAGTCGCCATGGTCTTTGGAGAGAATAGGTGCGTTGAAAAAAAAACACGTAAAGTTTCGGCTTGGGAATTTCCAAAGATATGGTTGTCGCAGCGGAAACTTTTTGGTAGGTATTTGAAAAAAATCATTTTCCGTTTGATCGCAGAAATCTGTGCATGTCAATGGTTAATTAGCAATTTTGCGATAATGGGCAGGTACATATTTATTGAAAGTGGCGGATCGGTACTTGTGTTTTCCACAATGTCCTTGAAGAAGATTACTTCTTAGCGACCAGGGTTGCGTACGTAATATACCTTAGGTAATTTACGTCCCTAGTTTTTTT
>CAKNXH010040144.1:0-14463 GCA_932178445.1 Andricus quercusramuli
GAGGTAGGAGAGAGGAGAGGAAGGGAAAGGAGGTGGCCGACGGCCTAGGGTGAGGAACGGTTCACGAACGGCTTCACCGACCCGGAGAGGGTGGAGGCCGTGAAGTTCGTCCGGCGATGACCCCTTTCCGCGAATTTTATAGGTCGCGGCCAAGGCTGCGTCTGCACGTGTCGGCGCCTTTAAATCGTTTCGTCGGAGGGGACGCGGGTAAAGATGGCGAGAAGGTCTCGTTGGCCACGAGTGAAATCGCGTCGCTATCGGTCGAAGCGGGGGTGGCGGTGCGTCCCGTAATCAGCGGGGTGGAGGTGGCAGCGGCCTCCTGAATTTTCGGCGACGGAGAAGGCTCTGGGACCTCGGGCGATGCAGCCCGGGGAGGCGTGGTGCAGCGGGAGGGCCCGAAGACGTGGGGGTCCGCTGGCACGCGTTTATAATTTCTTCTACTGGGGGCAACGGTGTATCCGGCTCTATTCGTAGAGCCCGCGGGCGCGTCAGTTCAATAGGAGGAAACGTATAACGCGCGTCGTGGACGAAACTCGAAATTCGTAAGGTTAACGGCCGAGCGCGGTCGTTCGGAGGTCGTCGCGTGCGTGGGTCTTTAGTACCCGACACTCCTCGTCGGATCCCCACGAGTTGCCAACCGTGGTCCTGGACTACGGCTGGATTTTCGGGATCGTATTGCGGTACGCGCGCGTTAATTTTTTCGCGCTGGGCTTCTGCCTCCGCGAGTCTCTGAGCCTCGGCGACCCGTTGTTGCTCCTGGGCCCGGCGCGCGTGTGCCTTGGCGTGGCGTTGAGTCACGGCGAGCCGACGGGCTCGTTCGGCGGGGGTTTCGTGTGCGCGTTGCAGTTGACGGTCCCGGGTCCGTTTATTGCCGCGAGGTTGACTGTAGCCCCCTGTCATCAAGGGTGTTGTTGGCGTCAGTCTTTTATTAAAAATTAGTATTCGCTGACGCGAGGTCAAACGCGAGACACGGGTCGTGACGGAGACGGTCTTCCACCACGAAGGAATCCAATTCCAATTTTATTCGCATTCGCGATCGTACGAGAACCGGATAACAGGGCCTAGCCGCGGTAGGTCAGCCTCTCGCGAAGAAAATTGTTGTTTGTTTTTATTTTTATTTTATATATTTTTTTTTTACACGATTCCCTAACAGGGCCGAACCACGGTAGGTCAGCCGCACGCGAACGATTTACCCTCTATTTCCCTGACAGGGCCGAGCCACGGTAGGTCAGCCTCTCACGAACACGAACGCGATAATTATTTTCACTAAAATCCCGGAAGTAAATAGTATCCCGATTCAATGTGAACTATTTCTGAAAGTTGACTGAAAATACGAATAAACTGAGGGGCCGAGCCACGACTGGTCGACCGCACACACAAAACTAACACACTCGTTTACTGAATCCTGAAAAAGGAAAAGAAAAGAAACCGTTCTTCGCGAAGTATTAAGGAAACACGTACACTGATAGTCCGAATTAAATGAACCCCGAAACCGGCGCGATGAATCCGAAAACGTTGATCGAAGATGATGTTTTTTTTTTATCTGAGACACACTCCGAAGAGTGTAGAGTGAAGCTGCGTTGTTGATTGTAGAAGTCGTTTATTTTGTTTTCGAAAATGGTACAAGAGTGGAGATGGCAGAGCTGACGCTGCTGTCTCCTCGAAATCTGTATATTAACTAACTAGCCTACGCGATTCTTGGCTCGCATCGACCCTGACACGGGAGTCTCGAGGCGGTGGGAGCGGCGGCGAGCCCGCCGATTGGCTGGAATCCGGCAACGGAGTCGCAACCGAGCGGTGGGGACGGCCGCCCAGGCCCACTACTCGAGCCTTCGCGCGTCGTGGCCATGTTATGCCGGAAAATTCCTATTTATCATAATCTTTAATAAGAATTTAAAAATACTTATATTTACTTAAAATTAATAAAATTTAAAATCTACGCCTAAAATCTATTAAACTTTAATATTGCGAAAACGGTATTTAGCTAAGTCAATTAGAACGGCCGTTCGGTTATTTTTTCATTATAACTAGTTTGCAACAATAATATAATTAATATAAATATTTAAATATATTCCGAACGGTCGTTCTAATCTATAATCTAAAACAAAAATATTCATTTTTATAAATTTTACCTAGTTATTCAGGAAAACTAATGCTGAACGCTGTAAGAGCCTAATTGTTAAATAAAAGTTGGTTTGTCGATATATGGGTGTGTATAAAGTATAGACACCCATATATCGACTTAAAATTATCGTCAAAGTAGTCAGAAGTGAGGGGGGGGGGGGGAGATAATAACCGAACTTCCTATTTAGGCCTTCAAATGGTCATTTTTAATTAATTCTCTAACTAACTTGAACCATCCCTTTGTCCACATTTTCCCCGACCCTTTCATGCTTTTTAAATTAACATTTTTTCATGTAAATCGCTTTTTACATTAACATTTAATGCGGCTATGTGTCCGCCAGTTGAGATCCCTTTCACCGGGGCTAGTACGTTCGAGCGAGAAGAAAAGGGGAAGGAAAGACACGGAGGGTAATTTAGCGGAAAGGAGACAGCGCGCTAGGTTGGAAAGAGAGCCCGGAGTACGTGACTTGGCGAAAGGAATCGACCGGTTAACGGAGCGTAGCGAGGTCCGGAAAACGTGCTCAGACACTTGTTGACAGGCTTACGGCAATTTCCCGGCTATTACCGGCGGCCTTGAAAGAGACAGGGGAGAGTCGGGACAAAGGCATGAATCAGATGGTTGGCAAACTCGTAGTTTCAAAACACCGTAAAATCGACACTTAGCCTCGCAGGCCTTTCACTTTGATTTTCTTTCGAAAATTCAAGTGGAGGGCCGTTCGAACGCGTGTCGATGTTACGGGGTTCTCAACTATGGCCTGTGGCCGATAACATTGTTTTTCAAGGGATTTTAGTTGAATCATATTTTGCCGTTTGAACAAAAAAGTTTTTTGACTAAGTTATGAGAATTAAAAATTTTTAAGGTGGTAATGTATTTTGCAACAAAAAAATCGTTGCCGTTTTTCTGAAATTCTTCAACCTTCATTTTCTCAAAGAGGCCACCTTTTTATTTTTTCTTGATTTTTTTTCTAAGTTGGTATTAATAGGGTACAACTAAATATTATTTCTCAAAACGATTTCGTGACTTTAGCATGCACCCTTTACAGCCTTCCCGATTTGAAATGAATTCGGTCTAAATGTACTTTATTTTAGTGTTAAATTTATAAAAAGGAACATTTTTGATTTTGAGAGACAAAATATCATTTTTTCATATAAATAATATTAATCTTCGATTTACTGTATGGAAATAAAAATAATGTAGAAAGTTGTTTACTACTTTTTTTGTCAAAAAAAGATTTATTTTATTGAAAGTAAAGTTTTGTAAGAATCTCAAAAAAATCATACCTCCATGAAAGCAGGCTTGAAAAAGAGTAAAAATTAATTTTCCGGCTTCTAATTTCTTTGAAAAATATAAATTTGTTTGAAATTTATTGAAATTTAAGAATGATTAAAAAATCATTTTAAAATTATGTAATTTTTCACTAAAAATGATAGAATGTAAAATTTGAATCAAATTATGTTTACATACTTATCAATAATACTTATTTTGGCTGCTGATCTGCACTATCAGAAATTTTTTTAAATATCAGGTAGTTCTAGTTGTATTTCCATCTGTTATTTTTATTATAATTTCCAACTTTTGTGCAGAGGAAGCCTTACATTTCACGAACTTCTCTTTATCCATGTACCCGCATTCAAAAATACTTCCTCGAATCTCCTTTCTCCTTCTTTTTGTCACTGATTTCGAATCAGATGAATCTTCATCAATCATCCGTTCATTAATCAGAAGATTGAATTATATAATATATTCAAAAATATGTCTTAAATTAATTTTGAATTTTCTGCCATCCTTCTCCAGATCACTGAAGGGCTGTCACAAGTGACGTTTCTCAATAATTTTCAAGGACCTCATTCGATTTCTTTCGAAAAATGAGAGGATACGATTCGAAATTTAACAAATGAATACACGAGATGATCGTTCGAAAAAAGGGGCTGATAAGCAACTCAGTTACTTTTATAAACTAGCGAAAAATTACAAACATTTTACAAATCGTATTAAGTGATAAACCACTTATTAACAACATCATGTTACATTTGCAAACTGTTTCCAACTTGGAAACGTTATTAATTATAAACGAATTATTATTTTGTTAATCACTTCCCAGTCGAAATCTAACAAATATTAAATTTGCAAAGCGTTGCACTAATTGTTCGCTAATCGTACTTATTGATAATTAATTTAGTACTAATATCATATTAGATTTGCAAACAGTTCACTACTTAGTAAAATTGCTAATGATAAACAAACTGATATTTCTTTTAGTTATTCCCCAGATTAAATTCTCAATTTGTTGCATTATTGCAATTGCATTGCATTATATACATATATATAATAATTATGTATAATTTTTGAGGTTTTTTGAAGGTTTCTCGTTTCTTTGAAAAGGTTTCCGAAAGTAATCAAATAACTGCCGGCGTAGAAAAAAGAGAAAACCTTTGAAAAAAAACGAGTAACAATATACAATTCATGCATTGCGTAAAAATTTGTTTAAAGTGAATATTTTTTTTAATCATTTTGGTAAGGCAATCGAAACATGATCATAATTTTTAATTTATTTTTAATCAGTTTCATTACTCTCGCTTACTTCTTGAATTTTTTAACCTGAAGCTAATTTTTCAAACAATTTTTACTGGTTCGAAGAATGATTATCATTAACATCGCAAATTAATAGCATTTACTTGATGATATGACATAACTAATAAAATGTGAACACCCCTTTCTGTACATTTATAAATAAGAATAAATAAATATAACAAGTATGTTCAGAGGTAGATGTTCACAATTATTAATTAGGCCAAAGCATTCAGAAATGCCAATAATTCGCGATCATAACATAATACCTCGTTTGAACAAGTACATATTGCTTAAATAATAAAAGACCATTTGGTTTTATTTTGGTTGTGAAAAATAACATTGAAAATAAAGATTTCAATTCTTTAAATAACGATGCAAGATCGAATAAAATGCTTAATGATAAATTTTTTGCCTAAATAAAATCTGGAAATTTTCTCTAATTATTTTTTAAATAGGAATTGGAATTTATGAAGAAACGACACAAGCTGGGAACAGTGAAATTCTTAACGGCAAACACTTTCACGCAAAACAGAAGTCCCGGGCACAATCACCAAATTACAGACCTTAAAGGTTCGATCTGTAATTGTAAACGGTTTATGCACAAACGCGGCGGAAGATCAAAGACTTAGCGCAAAGCGCGAGCCCTTAAAGAAGCGCACCCATGCAGCGTGCAGATTTTAAAAAATAATTCTATTATTAATCATTTACATTATATTACACTACGTCATAATAACATATGAAATTCTTATTTATTTGAGTTTTATGGCATTTATTCATGTATTTTTTTGTCACTTATTCGGAAACTGACATTATTTCATTCGTAGTAGCAATATTTTCGGAGATGTTCAAGATTTAATGTTCAATATCACATAAAAAACAAAAAAACCATGTTGCGTAAACATCGGGCCATTTTCGCTTTTTAAGCCTGTTTTTATGAAAAACGCGAAAGAAAGATCATTTTCGCCTTCAGATACGTATTCTAAGGAAAAAATACTGGAATTTCCCATCAATTAATGATAGAAAAAATCTTGTCACTCCATGAGTGCTCCATGAGTTATCTCTTTTTTAGATTTCTTTTACGATAAAGGATTATGAAACCGTCCAATTGAATAATCCTCATGTGCGATTCTATGTTTTCAAAGGACTGAGTGATATCTAGAACTTATATGGAAATTATATCACGTTTATTATTATTTCAAGACAACTAATGCGTACTTCAAGTTTTCAATATTCAAATGACCGAAATGTTATATCACTAATAGTTGTCAAGTTTCACATGCTGAGTTGTGGCTGAAGCTAAAGTTAGCATTACTACAGGTTTTTAACTAAAATTACCAGGCACGAAATTTAGTTTTTGCGGCATAAATAAGCACTGAATTCCTGCGCCAAGTAGGCCCGAATTTTGTACATAGCACGAATCCAGAGCACTTAATGAGCACTGAATTCCTGCGCTGGCTTCCTGTGGCTTCAGCTAAAGCTAATATCACTACATGTTTTTGACCAAAATTGCCAGGCACAAAATTTTTTTTCAGCAGCATAAATTAGCTCAAAATAAGATAATATTCCAGCTTCCGGGACCTCAAATGTTTGTATTTTTTATTAGTTCAACAAAGTACCTAATTGAAGCTAATGACCATCAGACAGCATATTGTTGACAGAATACGAATACTATCTAACGCTAGGAGAAGTCTAGAGCGGAGAGAGGGGTGGGTCCGAGAAAATCAACAATTTTCATCTGATCCATCTAAACTCTTCCAAGACCCTCCAATTACTGTCGACCATCCGCCCAAACCAGATGAGGTCAAAGCATTTTGGACAGAAGTCTACGAGGTCCAGCATCCACTTCAAGAAGACTCAAAGAACATAAATACCTTCAAAGAGCTGTGCAATGCCCTCATAACACCTGAGGAAGAATGCCCACCGATCACTACTGAGGAGGTGAAAAACGTATTAAGAGGCATGAAGAACTTTCCCGCTTCGGGACCAGATGGTATCAAGACCTTCTCGTGGAAGAAGTTTCCTTCTACCCACCAGCATCTGGACCGAATTTTCACCTCATATCTAAAGTCGGAAGAGTCTATTCCGGAGTGGTTGGTGGAAGGGCGCACAGTGCTCCTGCCTAAGACGGGCAACTTAGCTGACCCTAAGAATTACAGGCCAATAACTTGTCTGAACACACTGTACAAGATCTTCACAGCCATCCTAAATGATAGGATTCTTCGGACAATTGAACCTGTGAACCTGCTTATCGATTGATGTGTCTGTAAAGATGCAGCATCCTATACCGAAAAGCTTTTGATTCAACCTCCCATAGACTTATCATCTATCTGTTGGAAAGCTTAAAGGTTCATCCACACATCGTGAGATGCATAGAGAGATTAATGCCGCTTTGGAAAACCAGATTTACCATCTTATCTGGAAAATATCGTGTGATCACTAACAGTATCACCTTCCAGAGAGGTGTGTTTCAGGGCGATACCATGAGCCCTCACCTCTTTTGCCTCACATTATTGCCACTATCTCTCGCACTTCGCCATTCCGAAGGGTACCTCTGCGGCAAACCTGGAAATCGAAAGCATAAGGTAACTCATGTATTTGACATGGATGATCTTAAGCTCTATGCGAGAAATCAAGAGAAACTACATCTAGCTCTAAAAATTGTCACAGAGTACACTCAAGAGATTGGAATGGAGTTCGGGTTAGAGAAATGCGCCAAGGTTAATTTGATGAAAGGAAAACTTAACGGCATCCCCGAAGATCCTGAACTCGTTGACAGAAGCGCTATACGACACCTTTGCGCTGGAGAGACCTATACATACCTGGACGTGCCACAAAGCCGCATTCAGGACGTAACATCTATAAAGGATACTCTCCGATGCAGATACAAACGTCTCCTCCGACAGATATGGTCTTGCGAACTGTCGGCGAGGAACAAAGTATCTGCAACGAACATGCTTGCCGTCCCAGTAGTACTCTATTCATTTGGAGTAGTTCCATGAACGAAGGACGAGCTCAGATCCCTCGATATCGGGTCCCGAAAGGTCATGCACATGAACAAAAGCATGCACCTTAAGTCTTCTGTTCCACGACTTTACATCTCACGCCGTCAAGGTGGTCGTGGAATACTGAATCTTGGATGTCTTCACAACAGGATTATTCTGGTTACAGCACATATTGGCGCAAATGGACAAGATCCTCTTCCTAAAATGGTCAGAAAACACGAAGAGGTAGGCAAAGGGGCGTTTCTTTACAAAGCAGCAGAAGAGGCTGCTGAAACACTCGGCCTTCACTTCAATATCAGGGGTGAGCGAAATGCATAAAATCTTATCCATCTTGTATAATCACTCCTGAAGGTCCGGATTAAGAAAGCACAGGAGAAAAACTTCCGCGAAGAGCTCCTCGACAAGAAGATGCACGGCATATTCCACAAAAATGTGGAAGATCAGTCGATGTCGTATGAGCTGACGTTTGCTTTCCTTAGATCACCCGGATTGAAGTCGGGCACAGAGGGCTTCATTTTGGCATGTCAAGATGGTGTCATTTCCACTCTAGCATACCGTCGCCACATTTTGAGCCAAGATATTCCCGATGATAGCTGCACAGCGTGCCATGAACAGCCCGAGCATCTAGGACACATACTATCTAGTTGTCCAGCTCATGCGGGAACAACCTACATCCAAAGGCACAATGCGGCACTGAGAGTGCTTTATTACCATCTCTGTCACTCTTACGGCATTAGCCCAAATACCTCTCCGCTGAACGCCCCTAGAGAAATAGAGTCAATTGTCGAAAATGAGAAGTGCCGCATATATTGGAACTTCATATTCTCGACAATTGTTTCTGTTGCGCACTCGAGGCCTGACATGGTTCTTCTTGACTTCGAGAAACGAACCATGTTCGTTATCGAATTTTCGGCACCAGCGGACAAAAACGTCACAGCGAAGGAGAAGGAAAAGAAAGAAAGGTATAAAGACCTTATGAGGGAGTTGCGACGGTTATGCCCGGAATATTATGTTAAGCTAATCGTCCTGATCATTGGCGCTCTTGGAGGTGCCAAGGTTTCACTTGTGAATAGCCTGAAAAGCATGCCTGCGTGTCAACAAAATGCGGACACACTTGCAGGGAGAATGCAGAAGGCGGTCGTCCTTGGGTCGCTCCGTGTCCTCAGGGTGCACGAGACTTTCGCCGGATCATCGTATTGAGTTCGCGCAGACTGTAACCACCCATCTCACGGTCGTGAGACGTGGTTACAGCTGAAATTTTACCGCGATTTTGCTGGAAGCTGGTGCAATTTTTTGGATTAGCACCCGCTCCCGGCGAAATCCTGCGGTTGTCCTTATGACAAGCTTTTAACTATATTATTATATTTATTTGTTACTACTTATTTCTACTTATATTGAAAACATGTACGTTATTTTTTAGCTTTACTGTTTACAGTAAAATTATATATACTATAAACTTTCACGACAATCGTCGTTTTTGGATAAAAAATTGGAGCTTTTACAATTTTCTAATTTAATTTTATCTATAGAAACAAAAGCAATCTATTGTAATAAAATCCTAGCTGAAGCGCAAAATAGATTACATCATTCTTGCTTTCTTCCTTCTATCTATCGCTTCACGTAAGAATTTTATTATTTAGGAATATCAACTGCTGTGGTGTTATTCACACTTACACATCTACATACTCCGCGAGAAAAAATATTTTTTAAATTAACTCCATCGTTTATAGAGAAAGCAATGTATCATCCTGAAATGAGTATAAAATGTACCACCGAACCGAAAGAATCGTCATGACATTCCTTACAAATTGAAAACATCCGCAAAACTTGAAAACAAAAGTTTCACATATGATATCTTACAGCTGAACAATATATAGGTTATATAGCTTCTCAAGCTTGGAAGAAAAATATAGCGTACTATATCACTTACCCATGATTTAGAAGAATCTTAAAATTAGTTAGATTGATGATGGAATAGAGTGATGTTGTTTGTCTGAGTAATATAACTTTATAAAAATTATATATATAGGTGGAATTGACATACTGAAGTCTGAAGTATGTCAATTCCACCTATATATATAATTTTTATAAAGAATCTTAAACAAAACTCTTCTTCATAACATTCGTAGCCTGTTCTTAAGTTGTGAAATAATTAAGATGCCGAAAAGAAACGAGCATGTAACCTTATATAGAAAGATTTTATTTCATCTCTCGAGCCTATAGCATTGTATACATCTGCATTGAGAAGTTTTTTCTTGGATACATACTGAGCGGAAAAATATTTTTGAATTAACTTTATCTTAAAATTTGTCATCAGAAGAAAGCAATCAATCAAATTTATAGACAAAACAGGATGTCATACATAGTCCCCCACTCCCACATTAAATTTCATCTGCATCTTTTGCGCATTGAATAAAGAAAGGAATTTTTAGTTCAGATAAGAAATAACCTTGAAGCTGTTTACATACAATTGCACAATATTATTTTATAACGTTAACTGCGGAATGGTGGTAAAGTAGAGACACATATTTGGGCACTACAAAGACTGGAATTTAAAAAAGAAAAAATGTCCCTGGTTATACTGACGAGCTTACAGTAGGCCGGCTTACAATAAACTAGCTTAAATGAGAGTGGCCAAATTCGCGTCGGCGCAGCAGACGCAGGACTCCACGTCTGCGACAGAGAGCCACTGCCGAAAACGCTTTTGCGCCGACGCTAAACTGAGCAACTCTCGTATTTGAGCTAGCTTGTAGTAAGCCGGCCCACTGTAGGCTCGCCGGTGTAACCAGGCCCAATGTTTTATCTAGAAGGAAGCAATAAATCCAATTTAAAACCAAAACCAAATGTCATACTTATTTCTATACCAAATTACAACTAGACACCTGCATCTTTTACGTATCAAATGAATAAAATAAATTGTTTAATTAAATGTATCACCTATGAGAAAACAATAAATCAAATTTATAAAAAAAACTAAATATCATACTCACTATATATACTGGAAAATGCATCATCTTACACACAACTACAACTGTAACGAGTGCAGTAAAAATTATTTTATTGAAATTATGTGAAATTATGTGAAATGTATTTCATCTTATCTCTGGAGCCACGGCGAGAGAATTCGTATTGCATATGAACAGCGTATTCCTAACCAACCTCCAAGACACTGATTTTAAATCAAAAATACCAATACATTCATACATATCAGAATTCTGGAAGGATTTTGAAAAAAATTTTTACAGAGAGATTGTCTTCTTATATTATATAGTTTGAAATTTATTTATATGAAATTCGTTTTTCTTGCAATCGTGCAATATGATATCATCAAGACCCCCTTTCAAAAAATTCTAGAGAAAAATTTAGAAAGGTTTTATCAAATTCATTTTCAAAATCGCGCATGAGCACTTTCTTTGATAACCATGGAATATCAGGTGGACAGAAACACACATCCTTCAAAATGACTTATTAGCCCTGAGTGACCCCCTTCTTATAGCAATTTCAGTAAGCTTTAGAGGATCAGGGGAAATATTTCATCATATCAAGAGATTTAATAATGTTATATGCTAGGAAGACAGTCTCACACACACGCAGGTATGCTCAAATGCTCACAACCGGCACACACGCACGCTCACCTCACACTCTCAACCTCACACAGTCATACATACAGAGAGAATCAAGTAGGCATACACATATTCTATAAATATAAAATGGCTTAGGAGCCCGTGTTTTAAAACAAAGCCCAGTCCCCGACTCAGTATGACTTAGAACATCTAATATCATTATGGATATGTACTACTATGCTGCAGAATTTTTCTCAATGTCAGTATGGTAGGAAGGTATTATCAGTCTCACACGGGAACACACATACACACACTCACCTCACACAGACACGCACTAATACTAATTGGTCCAGAACCCGCCCTATACATCTACTGGGGTCATCAATTTGCAAAATGTTGCGAACTCCATATCTTGGGCAATTTTCAAGATATGCAGAAAAGTTCTATGGCGCATGTGAGCGCATTTGAAATACCATTGGAAAGTGCGTTCATCACTGCGGATTACAAACTTTTTAGTTTGTTGGTCATCACTCTGTAAGGTATTAAAACTTTCGTATTATGGACAGTTTTTATAGTTTTCAAAAAATTTTCGTGGCGCATATGAGCGCATTCGAAGGCGAATAACGTCCGTATTATTAATGAAAATAATAATAAATATAATAGTAGAAATAATAATAATAATAATATTAGTAGCTCTAAGTAGTAGTTCTAAGATAGCTCTAAGGTAGCTCTAAGAAAGCATCCAGAGGCGACTGGTGTCACCTTCAACACTCACGGCCGCTGTGTAAGGATAACAGCGGCAAAGCCAAACTGCAAACTACATCATGCTTCTAATTTTGTACCTACATCATCATCGTAAATGATTTCAAACAACGTATTGAAATAACTTATAACATCCTGATCTCATCAGTCACTTGACTTAGTCCGTGGCTATGACGAAAAACCGGGTTCACCCGAGAAAAAGTATGAAAAAAAAATAATATAATAATATAATAAGCCTCGGTGGCTCAGTTGGTTAGACGCTCGGACTTCACCTCAGAGGTCCGGGGTTCGATCCCTGAGCCGATACATCTTGAAATTTTTCTATATCCCCCCATCATGCACTTGACTGCAACCCAGTCCGTGAGTCATGGGGTGAAAACCAGGCTTTGTCCAATATGTCAGGGCTCACGCTCTTATCAGGTCACTTGATTGCATTATAGTAATGCGTCCGTGACTGATAATATATACCGGGACAACCCCGTGCATTATATTCAAACAAACAAAAAATCCAACTCTAGCCAAAAATGCCTTTGACATATTGGGCTGTAACCATCTTAAGCGCGGAGAGGATTCATGAAGAGGTTACATGACCGTTGGGGCAATATGCACCCAGAATATGCTCATAAAACGCCTCAGTATTTAAGAGATCAGGTATCCTTCTTGCGAAAAAACGGATATGAAGCTCTTTATCAACAGGAAGAGGAGCAACATCCACCAGCGAACATTCCACCCGTTCTAGTAAGACCACCTTTGCAGATAGCCGATAATGCCAACATGAGAAGTAGGAGATCTATTCACCAAAAAGTCTTCCTTAGGATGGACAAATTAGCTGAAGCTAATACTGCTCTCCGCGATTTGCTCCCTGAAGATGTTAGTCTCTGGAATCTGAACTGTGCAGTTTACGAGAAGGCGGTTTCCCTGCTTGACGACGATAGAAGTAACGATACTTCGGTACGTTTGAGTAAGACACGCGAGCGTATTGCACAGCTTCAGTTCAAAATTGAAACGGCGAGACGGCATGCATCAAATGTTCAGTGTGTGATAAGCTACATAACATCAAATAAAAATTTCATTCCAAAAGTTAGGGCAATTGCTCGAAACTTGAGGAAAGCAAATCACACGCTGAACAAGTGTAAACTGTCGACCATCAAGCAGCATCGCACTGGTGCAAACTCTTGTATACTGTGCAGCTGTGACAACCGTTAGAACGTTGGGCCACAGAACAAGGCCTATAAATGCAGTCTTCGCCCCAAGACAGGAGCGAGATCCGCCCTGGAGGATCAGGTTGGATATGGACGTCAGCAAAGTAAGGTGCAAATTGGGTCGACTGACTCAATATGAAAAAAGGAAATCGAACCAGAAAGCTGATACACCATGTTATTAAAATCATCCATCCTCGGTACATCGAGACATTGACACAAGCAATATTGGATGAGATTATAGACTCCGAGCGGCAGAGACTTGAGGTTCTTACTGCTAGACTGCTACGGTACAAGGAAAGTAGTGCTAGAAGGCAACCAAATCGAACCTTTCAGAGAGACGAAAGAAGGTTCTATCGTGAACTGAGTGTAAAGCAAAATAACCAGCAAGACACCAAAGTCCCTCAATTGGAAGACATGACTAACTATTAGTCATATGTTTGGGGAAAAACTAACAGAAGCAATTTGGACACTGCGTGGTTCCAACTAGAGAAAGCAAGAGCAAGCAATAACCCCGATATGGAGCTGACGAACGTCACAGCTTTAGATGTTTCAGCGGTTTTGAAAAAAGCATCTATATGGAAAGCTCCAAGTCCGGACATGGTGCAAAATTTCTGGTACAAGGACCTGACTAGTGTGCATCCTGCGTTCGCACGGTTTTTTTTAAGATCATCGAACATCCAGATCTGATGCCAGGCTTTATGCTGCAGGGTGCTACGTATGTGTTGCGAGTTCGTTCAAACTCCATTCAGTGGGTCAAATTATAGCCTCCACACGAGAAAGACAATAATAGTTATCAAATTAGAAAGTATTTTAATACATTTAGAAAATTTTCTGACATACCGTGGAATCTCTGATAACGAATTATAGAGTGCTGCGAAAATTTCATGGAATCCTATATTTCTTGAAAATCTGAGATTCAGTTCCAATTTAAATGTTTGAACTTTCAATTAAATGAACAGATGAAGTGTTTTAACGTAGTTTAACTTATGTCCGAAATAGTGCAATCTCCCCTCCCCCCTCCCCCACCTCGCGGAGACAAAAAAATTTCAAATTCAAACATTTATAATCTTTAAATTCATTTATTCCTGGCAATAATAGTTATCAAATTAGGAAGTATTTTATTACATTTTAAAATTTTTCTGAAATACCCTGGAATCTCTGATAAAGAGTTATAGAGTGGTGCAAAAATGACATGGAATCCTATATTTCTTGAAAATCTGAGATTCAGTTCCAATTTA